>JARKIC010001720.1:0-100040 GCA_029378375.1 Mycena olivaceomarginata
CCTGCATCCGCCTCCTCGACTCGATACGGTATGCGTGTACCCCGCTTCACCCACGGAAAGACCATCACACCCGAGCCCGAGCGGGGGGTGCAGATCACAGCAAACATCGAGTGTGCGTGCTAGTGTGCCCGCCGAACCCATGTCCAGGACGCACTCCTGTTCGCGCTACGCATGCACAGAGCGAATTGGAAGAAATCGAATCAAAGAATAAAAGGAGGAGGAAGATAAGATAAGAAGGAAGAGACGAAACGTACCTGCATCTATCCAGACATCGCAGGAGTCGACGTCGGAGTGTGTAATTTGGCCCGGGGGCGTTCGTTCACCGGATCCGTGCATGGATGGAGGCTAGGTCGTGGCGGTAGTCTGCGACAAAGGAGGTCAGAACACGGGGAAAAGAGGGAGGGAAAGAGCAACGAGAAGATGGGAGGTGAAGCCGGAATGGGCCATGAAAGACGAAGACAAGGCGGAAGACGCCGACTCACGTCCTTCAAACCCTCGACGGCGCAGCATCTCGGCAACGCACATCGCGCCGACCCCGAAGGACCAGCCGAAGTCGACACGCGCGTACACGAATCCATCGCACGCGAGAAAGCCAAATAGCGGGCGACTGGAGCGTGTATGTGCAAGCAGCGGACACGACGAGAGAGAGAGTAAAAGAGAAGAAAGGGTTTACACACAAAGGAGCAAGACGTAAATACTAAGTCTGATGCGTTGGCATCTGCCTCTGCCAGCACGCGCGCGTACTCCTCCCAGTCTCTTCTTTGTCCAAAGTGTGACTGAGTCGCAGTCGGATTCGGAGGAGGTCGAGCCTCGTGGCGATTCAAACGAGAAGCGGCAAAGCAGAGTCTGGAAGATCGAAGAGACGTCAAGCCAACGCCAGGAAGATATCGATGCTGGCGTACCGTCGGACGAGCAATTATTGGCGATGAAATTGTGTGGTAAACGGGATGAATCTCCACGCAGCAGCCAATGGAGTACTGGTGTTCGTGGTCAAGGCGTTACGTTGGTGAAATAGTGCATCGTTGCGAGCGAGCAGAGTTGGCCCGACCGTTCTCTGGGTGAAAGTCGGCGCGTCGACATCGGTGGTGGACAGGCTCTGTGGCGGTGCTCAGAATCGACCGGACCGGGACCGTCTGCTCCGTTTCCTCCTTGCCTTCCACCATCACGTCGTTCGCCTCAAAGTCTGCGGAGATCTGGAGGGTCCGGCATGCTGTTACTCCTGTGCTCGCAGACTGTCTAGATCTCTTCGCCGTCTTGATTCTCTGCTTTTCCTGATCCCGCGGCCTCACGTTCTGCCTCCTTGGATTTGCCCCGGATAAGACGCCGTTACTCTTACGCCCAGTCTTGCATCCAATTTCCCAAAGTCTCGACCCAATTTCTCCTTGTGCCACTCTTCTTGGGCTGTAATCTGCATTCACTGCTTTTGACTCCACCCATGCATAATTTCTCCGCATCTTCGTCACGATCCTTCTTTTTTCGGCGTGTCGGAACTAATATTGCCCTACGAGGTTGCAACTCTTACAAGTCGACTATCGGTTCCCTTTTAATCTAGTCATTCCACGCCCGCGCTTCTTCTTTCAACAAATCTCTGGGAACGTCCCGAAAAAAATTGGAATCTGGTTCCTACTCTTCAATCTCTCTCCCCCTTTTATTTTCTCATTTATGTCTCCCTGCACAAATGCCACTGCCTCACGAATCTTCTCGGTACCTGCTTGACATTCTCAAACCCCCTCCCATGAACTCTCGACTGTCCATCTCGAGAATTTGTCGCGATGCGGCCCTCGACTTTCACCTCCTAACGCACAGGAAAATCTTCGATTCAGTGGCCTTGGTAGTCCGTCGGATATCGATACTGCTAGTCATCGTACAAAATTTCTTTTACCGTGATGCAACAGCGGGTTATCGCGGCGGCTCGCTTCCCCACTCGTTTTCGGTGCTTCAACTCCCGATTTTGCCCTGGAACTCACATATGATTGACTTATACATCTCCTGACGCCTTGTTTATTTCCTGCGGAGCCGCATTGATATTGTGCACCATTTCACCTGTTTTGTGCAGTCAAAGCATCGACGGATCGCATTCTACATTATTGACTGCGTGCCAAGATCTTTACGCCTCACATGTGATCTTTCCTTGCAACCTTCCTTTGTACTCTGCTATGTGCTATGTCCCGCACCGTCATAGCCAGTGCGTTATTTCTGGAGGGACTTATTTTGTCGCTAAAGCTGTCATACCGGCCCTTAACATCCTTGCCTTCTCCCCCCACCGCCCATGGAGCGCGACTCGTCTGCAGAGGCACCATTCACATCGGATTCAACCTCATATGATCCCTACTCCAGCTCGTGAGTGATTATCATTGACCTCTTGGCCATCAACTGAATTGAATCGTGTCTCGCCGCTGTCTGATCCAGGCGTGGTAGCGGGATGTTCTCGGACTCCCAGAACTTCACAGCGACCGGCGAGACTTTCAACAATATTACCACTATACCACCGCTGTGCCCTCCAGTATATTTCTGGCAGTCGCTTCGGACGGGAGCTAAAAGTGTACGACAGATTTCCGAATGATACCGCTGGGTGATCTCGACCTTCGACACGAGATATGGGCGGACATTGACACGGGTGTTCTTGATCGCCAGCGTGAACGGGCGCGTGTTCGTCGCGTATATTCTGCGAGAATCGAAGGCCGGATGTCCAACGTTACGGTGGCGATGTACCAAGGCCTTGGCGTTGAGGAGGTGCGCTACTCCCGATTTTCAGCTGTCTTCTCAATTTGTTAGGAATGGTGCCGAGATCTTGCAAAGTGCATGCCCTTTCGGCGAGTCATTTGCAACATCTTCGTTACCTGCCATTTGGCTGAATTATATCCGAGGTCAGCCAAATATTCTTCAGGTTTATGGAGCTGCAAGCTCGGGCGGTATTCACGCTACCCTCCTCAACGATGGTGGGTCTCCCATCTCAGTCATCCCGGTCCCAAAGTTTGACGCCTGAATTGGACCTAATTCCCTTCCGAGACTTCATGGACCTCCATCAACATTCCTATTTCTTGACAGTATACGTCTATGCATACTGCATAAGTCCGCTTTTAGCACCCAGCGCGCATCTTCATCTTTGAACAGAGTGCCGATTTTCGTGTACGAAGTTTGCCCCTGGTATTTATGCCCCTCAAGATCAGGCTTACGTTACCGTTGTAGGCTGCGAGCGTATTCCGCATTGCACCTGGAACTCGTGAGTTCCTTCATCTTCCATCCCACATCTTTCTAGAATCAGTACAGAGCTGGTGGCACTGCACTGACTGGATTCGCCTCTCAACTAGTCGAATTCGTGCAGAACTTGCGCCGAAGTACTTGTTCTGTTTGTGTGACGACTTAGATTGGATTCCCGGCATGCAGGGAGTATTTTCCTTGAGCGCACCAACCACGGAGACCATGGTGATCGACTCTATGACGCTAGAAACCTACCAACATATATGTTCCAAAAGTCTGCGCCGAACCCGATATCTTACCACGTCTCTCTTCCGGAACCGCGAATGTACCAGTAGTGCTTCATTTTTCTTCAAGCAATCGTCTTGAAGACTCGGTCAAGATATCCACTTTGCCGAATGCGACCGCCTATCACGAAGGCTGGGGTATATTCAAGGCAGTAGGCAAAGTTTTGAAGGATGGAAGGACCCGGTATTTCGCTTCAGTCCCTGGCTATCGTCTGCCCTAATAGCTGTCCAGCATTCATGCTGTAAGTATCCCGTGTGATGGTGCAGCAAGCTGGTTGGCAAAGTGGTCCTACTTGGAATTCTGGCTCGCTAAGTGAATAATATATTCATACAACTCCAAATCATTTCCAATTTTGAGGATTACGGTACCGTGTCCGACCCAGAATCGCTTCCGTATCTATGTTAACTTCCTCAAACAGTTGTCGTGGCAGAAGTGGAGTTCTGTGTTAAACTTCCATACACTGCAGAACGGGATTCCTATTCCTCTGTCCAGGGAGAATTTTGAAATTTCTCCATCGTTGTTCAGATGGCCAGAATGTCCAGTGTATTGGTCTCGCCATCCATCAGGTGCCGACATTCTCACCGCAGAGGAGGCAGCACAGCTTGGTTTCCCTCCCATCGAGCTGACTTCACATTAATCTGTGGCCATTACTGGGACACCAGTGTGTACACCGGACTCCGCCAATTCCATTGGACAGAGGGTTTCGACCTGGATGGATGGGATGTGGCCCAATATTTAGGACATCCAATTTTTCGATTGTCTCGCGGCATGGATGTCGCCTTTGATCATCGTAAATTTGCTACGGCCAGGTGCACACCATCATTGACTAACCATGATAGATGTTCTCACCGATTGAAGATCATGAGGAGGAGGATATGAGTGATGCACGGACATGGGTTACCGAAGATAATGGTAAGTTGAATTCTAAGTAACCAACCCGATATTTGAAGCTAATTTGGACGTTATAACTCAGAGGAAAATTTTCACCCGCATCTTCACAGGCGATGAAACCAAATATCCACAGACCTCTACAAGCTTGCTGCCCCGTTGAGGGGGTCAAAACAGTGGCTATGTCCCTGACTATGTCCACGGCGGCTATGCCCATCCGTTTTGACCCTCAAAACGGGGCGGCCAACTTGTAGGGGAGAGTTTGTGTAAGAAAAGGAAGATTGGGCGTTGTCCGGATTTGAGCGTGTACATGGAGAGTAGTAAGGGGTTGCGGGGCAGTTTTTGTTTCCGCCCGAGGGAGAAACCGCTTAATCGACAGCGCAGAACAATTTGCTTTTTGTGTATGTGCGGGGGTGTTTTCTGCGCGCGAGTCGACTCGTTACTACTCGAATTTTGCGGCCGGCGGTGGAGAATTTTTGATTTCTGTGAATGAGGCCAGGACGAACTTGTCAGGAGGATCGTTCTCAAGGGCGAAAGAAGTTTCCGTTGAGTAGGTTGACTCCTCTTGAGGCTGTTTGAGGATAGACCAGACGCGGATACCGCACTTTCTTGATGATCTCACCGACGAAAGTAGGGCCATCGAATAACGTCTGAGGGCTTCACCTTAAATCTTTAAGCGGGGTCTTGTCCCCGCGTGTGTGTCTTCGTCGTGGGTGAGCGGAGAGGAGACGAGGACAGGACAACAGCATCGCGGGAGCCGTTGCAGCGTTGGGCTTTAGACTTTGGCGATGCGAAGGGAGTCATGGAGCAAAGCACGAAGCAAAGACTCTACTGAGACAGTCTCTGTGTCGAGGACAGGCAGTGAGGCCTAGTGAGGAGGTTTGAGTTTGAAAATGAGCCGCGTCGTGAAGGAGGTCGAAGCAGGGCGAGCCGATCAACACGGGCCGGCCATTTACGTGGCCACATACGACCATTTGGCCGCCGGACTCGGAGAACCCGGGCGAATGGCATTGACGACTCGAATCCTACTACTGTGGCCGTTGCTTGCGTTTGAACGCAAATATATGCACCCTCTCTGGCCCGTGGGCAGCTGAAGAAACCCGTGGCTCCACATAGTGATGTTCCGCCCGTGCCCGGGCTTTTGGGCCCGACCCGACCCGACCCAAACTAGGGACCAACTAGGGCCCAAGGTCGGGCTCAGAATTCTTCAGGGCCCCCGACCCTGGGCTTGAGCCCGGGCCCACCCACATGATTATCCCAGGTCAAAAATTTGCTATGAGTTGGATTGAAAGCCTAAATTTTACCTGCAACTGAAGTTGATTTGAAGTATCTTTTACCTTTGGTGCTCACTCGAGGATGGGCAGGTGAGTCGATATTCCACGATGTTCCGTGGAGATTAGAGTGCTCGAAACAAGGTCAGTGGGTTGTTGCTGGCTATCAAAGCATCATTAAGTGCTTTACCAAGATAAAATACAAGTAATGTATGCTCAATATTTAAAGTTGAACCTTACCGAACACACATAAAAAATATACTGATGGGCCCGGGCTTGAGCCCGAGCCCGACCCGACCCGGGCCCGACCCTCAGGTAGGGTCGGGCTCAGGATATTTTGTGGGCCCAAGCCCTGCCCGACCCGACCCAAGCCCGGGCTTTTGGGCCCGACCTGACCCGAACATCACTAGCTCCACACTTTCAAGCAATTCGTCACAGTGTCTTTATCCAACGTATAGTCACGGTTACGGGTGCGCTTCATTTCTTCCGATTTCGTTCTATGGACTCCGGCGTGTGGAACCTGCCTTGATCGTGTGCAGCAGACGCTGCGTCAAAGTTTGTCCATCATCCAGATAAATACCTGATCGATGCTCTCGACCCGCCTGCTCTGAACCCAGACCCAGCGACCACACCACGACTCACGAGTCCACAACCATCGTGCACCCCCAGCTCTCCCGCCCGACACCGAGCGTGCTCGTAACGAATCCTGGGCGAATTTGTGCCGAGTTACATTTGTGAGCGCTGTGTCGCGGATCTAGAGGCGGTGCAGGACGCGCGGGCTCTCTCGTTGCCGCGTGGGTGTCGTGCGGCGGACAGAGCGTATACGGGTGGGAGATAAGATGGCGAGGGCGCTGAGTAGTGGCGCACCGCGCGTGTCGTACCGGTGTGCTCTCGATTTATTTGCTTTTCTCTCGCCGGGGTTCGCGTCGGTGCTGGACGGATGTTCCTTCAGACCTTTAGGGGCTTTCCGCTGGGGTCTGTTAGGGGGTTGTTCTTTTGAAAAAAGAGAAGGGTATAAAACCGGAGGCTCCGCCGCGGCCAAGGTCAGCAACAGCGTGCACCTTCCCATGGAGCACATTGAGAAACTAACACTGGATGTTGTTGAATGGTTTCGAGATGGTTGATCAATCTGTTGGGGTCGATCCAATATCGATCTGGGTTTGCGATTGACAACATCAGAGACGCACAGCTTTTTGTCCTTCTCCTCTCCCCTCCATCTGCGCCTCACCCTATCCTCACAGAAACGATTCAAGATGAGTTCTGGGAGGACAAAAACCCCGCTATCAAGTACTCCTCAGGCAACTGGGCTCGCATCTTTGGTTCCATATACCATGGCTCCACCCGCCATGAGAACCAGTCAATTGGGTGACTCGATGTCTTTCAAGTTCAAAGGTTTGGCCATGCCGGCTTTCCATAACTACTAGTCCTAATCTGCCTTGTCCACGTTAGGGCCCAGCATCAGACTCATGGGTGCGCAGGGCTGGAATCACGGCAGCTTCATCGTCAATCTCGACGGCAACGAGACCATCGTCGACGGATATTGCTGTGGGTCAGGCGGCGCAGTGCCACAAGTCATTCAATTTGAGACCAACGGCCTGTGTTCGGGCCTTCACACCCTTAATGTCACCAATTTTGCCGCAGGTCCGCATGGGTCGGTGCTTGAGGTTGACGCGCTTCTGTCAGTGATGCCAAATTTTTGCACAAACGCACTAGTTTTGACCTGATTCTTTTGTAGCTTAACCGAAAATACCTTCTGGGTCGATCTTTTTTTACTCATGATGATCGTCATGTTGTTTCTGGTTTTGGTGCTATCCTACTGCGACTACCGAGGCCAACGCGCGAACCCAACTTCACAGCATCTGCTCCCTCTCTCGTCGTTGAATCATGGACGGGCTACCCCAGTAACGCTCCCGCCCTACCAGGACAAGCGTGCCCCTTCACAAACCTACCGCGAGGAGGGATATTCCACCGCCGGAGCGTCTAGGGGGATGCCCCCGAATTACACTCCAGTCCCTCAGACGGACGACGAGCTTGTCGAGCGCATTGCACAGCGAGTTGCGAGACTCATGCAGCAGGATGCTCTCCCCAGCTATTAAACAACCCGCCCCTGCCGCGTCGCTGTCGTGAACAAGAATATGTCTTAGCCTGTGTACATGTACTCCGACAGTGTATCGTGTTTACTACTTGTGTGGCATTTTCCCATTCTTTGCGGTTGACACGGGATCTGTCTAAGGGAGATGAATTAACGAGACTCGCTTTAATCCGGAAACCCGTGCCAACGTTAATTAGGTTTATTTTGTTGCGTTTGCGCTCCCGACGAAGTTGTACACCCACCACAGAATTTCGGAGCAGATTGGTCGCAGTGGAGGGAAGGAACCTAGGTTTTTCCCTCGGTGCTGGTGCTGATGGTGACGTATGGGTGGCGGGTAACCTCTGGTGTCGCCGAGACCGTGCCTCAAGTTGAACGTTGAGCACAGGGTTCGTGCCGGCAATGCCGGTTAGCCGGGGGGCAACCTCCGGGCCTTGCCGATGACTTGACCTGTCGGCCCGGCACAACGAACGATTGCTTTGCCTCGGCTTGACAAAAAACAAACAAAATTACACAAACGGCGTCGGAATAAAAGGCAACTGGATAATCGCGAGATAGAATACGATAGTAGATTTCGACGATGCCTAGAGTACTTGTATGCAGTTGACTGTTGACAGGACTCGTAGCGGTGAAGTATACTGCATGCCGCCCACCGGTCGCATCAGCAGTAAACGACTTTACTAGGTTGCACTACTGAGGCTCAGTAGCCAGAAAACCCCGGTAGACAAGTCCCCCCGCATGTAGTAACCCGTAGCAGCACCCTTATGCTCAGTAGCGTCTTGGTAGCAGTGACCTCATGTTCGGTAGCATCTCGGTAGCATCTGGTAGCCATCATGTGGGCACATAGTAGCATCCCCATACCTATTGGTAGACAGCCTGCTACCGAGATACCTACGCTACTTGGATGCTACCACATTGGGGAGGTCGTATAGCAAAAATAAATATATGGATTGATAAGCACCAGAAAACAAGTAGACTACGCCGCTACAGTATTATTTTCATCCTCGCCATCGGTTTCTCCGGTCCAACCTGCCAGCTCATCGCGCATCGCCTCCTCCTGCGCATTCATCAGGAAAAACCTACATTCCGAATTTGCTGCAAATTTCCCCCTAATAAGGTTATGACCAGAAAATCTGACCGAAAAATGGCTAACCGAGGAAATCATTGGAAAGTTACCAAAGTTGCCTTGATTACTACTGATATGCACATCAAAAGTATCCATGACGACAAAAATTGAATGCGCATGAACTTGAATATCAGAAGATTTGAACACACCGGTACATAAATCTTGGCCCAGTTGTCTGACTACCAGACCTGAGGATTCCAGGACTCATGTTTCAATGGGTCCTGAAGCCCACGACACGGACATACTGGAACTTGAAGTCATCGTCAATACACATGATGACTTACTAGCACCAGCCTGAGAGGGCAAGGTGTCAGAATATACAAGGGCTGGCAGCACCGCCCCTAAACTGTACGGCACGTCTGACGTTGGGCGCTGAGCGCTGACCACGCGTATGTAGCCGACGTTACCTCCGAGTGCACGTGGGCGCGAGGATGGTTCGGTTTGATCGTGTCACAACATCGTTAAACACCCTTCTTCCTTTCCCCCCATGTCCCGCTCTTCCATCCTGCCCATTTTCGAGTCAATTGTCCACCGGACGCATAAATCTCGCTCATCCACAACCTCATATGGTACGTGAGTGTTTTACTGAAGCTTGCGCGGAAACGACTCTAGTAACACTCCCTGCAGCGCCTAGTGAAATTCTACGCTAACACTCAAGTTGTTTGGCATCCCCAATATGCTCCCACAAGGGATCCTCGCAAGCTGCACGCAACTGCCCCATCATCGACGGCGCCACCCTCCCCATCTTTGACGTGTTCATCATCCCCACCAGCTGCGGTGACTTCCCTGACCGGAAGGTGCGTCTCTGTTGTCTCTTTCCTCCTCTGCCTCGAATAGAACAACTGATACATCTTGTCGCTACAGGCATTCAGGGACAGCAATGGGCCAATATCGACGGTGCTGTTGTTAACACCGCGGGGCCTTGCTCACCACGGCATCATCTTCGTCCCGCTCCGTTGCGCGTCCACTCTTGACCAGTTCACGGTGGTGCGTATTGTTTACTGCCCCTTTTTCTTCCGAATCGCTTCCGTGTGCTTGCGTTGCGCTCCTCCCTTCTCGCCCCCGACACATCACTATACGGAAACGATCCGCGTCGCGTCTGCAGCTCCTTGCGGCCGTGATTTACATGTCTGTTCGCCTTGAATTCCCCATCATTCTCTATCCTTCCCTCGTTCTCCGCTCGCACTCGCCGTGAATTCCACGCGGTAGTTATCACATTACGTCGTTGTCAGTGCCCAGTAGAATACCTGTAACTTCGATACTTGTAATATAAATGATAACCTTTTCGTTGTTATCTCCCGATCAATGTGAGCATCCAAGGAGCATTGGAATGGCCCGGAAGCACACACAAATGTTGCTCTAATGGAACCTAACCCAGGGTAAATTACCGGGAAATATGTGGTAAATTATCTTCCATGTTACTAGAGCGCTAATGAAACTAACTGAACATATTTGGTCGAATTACCCCGAAATTTGGGCCAATACAGGACTATTGCCAATGGGGGTTTTCCCTGATGTTGTCAATGTTCATCGACGTCGCAGTGAGCATGGAAGGAACAAGGGTCTCCCTGGGGAAAAGCATCAGCCACATAGCAGTTCCAAGCTGTAATTGACGTACGATGCACAGCGATACCATTTGTGTCGGATGTTTTCGACGGCTGTGGGGTTACATGCACTCCACCTCTCAGCGTCGGCGAGGTGAGTACAATACTTGGCGGCGACATACTTCTCATAGAAGCCTTTAGCCGGGATAGACACGCCAGTGGACCACTCTTCGATCCCATATTCGACCTGGCACACAGTGATGAGTGTCGTGACAGAGTTAATTAATTGAGATGCCGACTTACCACAGTCATCTCGAGACCAATAAGACTGATTGGGTTGAAGCGAGATGGGAATAAGACACCGACAGCGTCCTTGTCCTTGAAACTCGCGAGTTCCCGGATGCTCGAGATTGCCGTGTTTGCAGCGTATCCAGTACGCTCTGCCGGATTCTGTCACTCGAAATGAGTAAAATACATGGGAAGTGGAAGGAAGTACCTTGAAATGGAAAGCCGGCTTTTTGAGAAGCTGCGCTGCCTTGGTCTTGTTCGCATCGACGATGTTCTTGGAAGTACCACGAACGAATCCGTACTTGGTTGAAAGAAGCGCGTGGACCGCCTCCACCTACTTGTCCCGAATCTGCGAGCCACGGACAGAAATCTGTGAGAGGATATTGGAAAGGAAAATAATAGGTGAATAGATGACACACCACTTGAATTTTGAAAGGTCCGTCTGCGCCTTAATCAGCCTCTGCTCAAGCGCGTCCATATTCTCTTTATCTGAGAACAGTATCTAAGGTAGTAGCGAAGCTAGGACATCTGCGGTACATACCAGTTTTGGACTGCTTGCAGGCGCGAGGAGGCTTTTGATTCTCGTCGGGTGTCATATCGCATCCTCGATGTTTCGAGTTTTCAGAAGATAAGTCCTTGGAATCGGACTGGACAGGAGGACGTCGAGAGCTGGAGGACATGGTGGAGGGACAGAAAAAAAAATGTGACACCACTGCGCCACAGTGACGACTCGGAACTTGGCATGCTGCATGCAGTTGTACATGCAGCTGGCGTGCTGCATGCAGTTGGCATGCAGCATCGATCGTACGATTTTCTACGACGATATGTAGCAGCGACCGGACAATGACAGTCCGGATCTGCTCGCCTATGTTTATTTGTTTAAACCTTTCACTCAGCCCCAGCCCGACACCGGAATGCACTTGGTTTCGTTCTCATCCTGTAATCTCCGACAAAATTTTTAATTCGGGAATCATTGCCGTCACCGACATCGTTCGCTCTTGCCATCAGGCACCTGTTTTTGGGCGGTCCGCTGATCCCACCTAGACTTCAGAGAATGTGCTCGACACATGCAAATTATTCTACTTTAATCCATATCTTCAAAATTCGACACCACGACTTCTATCTCTTCCGTTACCTTGTAGATTTACACACTTCAAGAAGGGAAGCCGAACAGCATAGAGTTCACATGCGGCAACTCGGCCGCGCAGGACGCAGCAAATTATTATTGTAGTATGACCGTACATTTGTGTACCTTGCAATGTTTAGTACCAAGTTCTCACATCGTCTGATTGATAATCTCGCCAGACTTTCTCAAGAGTTCTACCACACTGTGCACCCTACTACCAACCCTACGGACCCAGGCGGCAATGCTACTGGTACTACTGACATTTGGAGTAGCTACTGTGGCTACTGACTGCTACTGTGCGCCGCAACAGTACTACCGGGGCTATCATGTCTTGGCAACCCAAGGGGCAGCTACTAAGAAAATTACGGTTTCCTGATGCGTTGAATTCGAAGTATGTTCGGACCACAATTCTTTCCAGGATGGGCTCAACTACTGACCAAAGGTGTTTACAGTACAGTAGGTCGTCGGAGTTCAACCTGCCTGGATCCATCAATGAAACGAATGCTCTCGGCTAAGTGATTGATGTTTTCGTGCGAGCTGATGAAATATGACAGTTGTAAACAGCTGTGGTTTACGGCTCGTCCACTGCCTCGCTGCTCACGCGTGCACCCCTGGTAGCTGTGCATACTAGCTTATTTTTCCCCCACACAGGGCACACCTCCACCCAAATTGAATGGCTGAACTCGCCACGGGACTCCTTGGCGCCGCCGCAACGATCGGCGCAGTCTCGCTCACGTCGGCATCTGGCTTCGCTCGACGGCATGAAGGCAGTCTTCGCGAAGAAATTCAGGACACAAGAAGAAACACAGAAGACTTTAGGGAAAATCTCCAAAGTGGAGACGTCACCCGTCTCGAGGAACAGGAATTTTCGACGACCAGGCAGAAGTGCGTGCATCGTTATTTCTTTCAGCGTCGAAAAAAAAACCTAAATTGTGGTTGAAAGAGCCGTTGAAGTCGAATCAGAATACCATGAGAGTATTGAGAATTACAAGACGGCTTCGTGGCTGAACCCCATCAAGAAGGTCAAGCAGAAAGCGGAGGTCAGGAAGAAAAAGCGCTTGGCAAGGCATTACAATCATTCTCTCAGGAGCCTCAACGAGGTAGGTGTATCCGATTTCGTGTCGAGAAGGTCACTAACAAATTATCAGTCCATGCATTCAGGATCCGACACGTCTTCAACCGTGGCGTCCTCAGGCTCTCCGCCTGGTTCTAATCTAGCTGCTGAAGATATACAAGATTGGGCATACGACGTTGCAGGTGAATCAGATGACTCGGACGGGTACGTCTACTCTCCCTTGTCAGCTTTACATGCATTATATTGTGGTGATCATTGTGCAGGGACATAGAGGAGATTCAACCGCCAGATGCTGAGCGGAACTCTCAGAACACAGCGTCTTCCAGCAAGACAGACGACGCGGGAAACCATCTCACACTGACTTCTGTTCGTCAGTTTCCCCACTTTCCATCAATCTCAGAGGTGGGTCTCAATTCGACATCTCCACACCAAATCGCCGCCCGCGAAGTTTGGGAATGGTTTCAGGATCATCTTGACTCCCTTCTCGAGAGCGTCCGCTCCTTCCGCTTCGACAAATTCGAGATGCATCTCCAGACATTCTGGTCGAGTCTCCGGGGCAATCACCGCGAGGTTGTGCACGCTCCTGCATTTGCGGGTTTGATGGCAAAGGCGGATGCGATGCTGTACGATGTATGCCATTGGTTCCGCATCCGTTTTGGATTATATTCAATCTTTCGTATAGGAAATTCTCGAAATTCTGAGCTCTCGAATATTGTTGCCCATCGCGCCTGCTTCCTTGGCGAGTCTGCGGCAATTGGCGAATAAGATGGAGAAGATTTTATTGGTTGCGCTAGAGAGCTACGGGAACACATTTGTGGAGCCGAAAGTTGAGCTCGGAGCCCGGTTTGGCCATCTCGTTCGTAAGTGCTAAACAAGCGTCTTTAGTATCGCTCCTAACGCGTTTTCTCTGTCTCTCTCTCTCTCGATAGTACGGTTCCTAGACATTTACCAGGTCACCCAGGCCTTCAACACCGCGTTGACAAACCAGAAGCAGCTCGCGGAGATGCGGTGTTCTTGGTCAAAGATCAATTTCGAGTCCGTGCGGAATCAGTCTGCGCTCGTGTGCAACTGCCGCTACGAGGATCTTGTGCAGCTGTTGGAGGTTGAGTTTGTTGGGATGTTGGAGAGCTTGACAAAGAGCACGGAGCCTGTAAGGGAGGTGATGGCTTGGGCGGACAAGTGCTCTGACCGGCTTATGGGCAGCAGCCGCGCCGGCCATGGAGGTTCGGAGGAGCGTAGCACGAAGGCTTTACGGGGTGTGCTGATTCGTTTGGGCTACGTTACGAGTCAGGTTATGCGTGACCTGGTGCGTTGTCAAACTCCTACTCCTTTGCATTTTTCTGATCGCGGTGTATGTAGACCATTCGCAGTGACCCTGCCTTTGGAGCTTTCCAGATTATGAAGCTGTTTTTAGAGTGAGTCCATTTCAACGGGTCCTCTTCGATGCTTGCTGACGACCGCGGCGCTTCAGTGATTGGATTGCACTTAAGGTCCTGAGAAGTGTCGCGCTTTCGAGCAACTCGGTTGCAGCTTCTGTAGAGCTAGAGCAGTCATCAGGAAAACCCGAAGGTGCTTTATAGACCGCTAATGACCGGTATAGACATTGCCTAACCCAGCGCGTGAACTGCTGCGATAACAAGAGCGCGGAGCGGCGCGAAGCGCCCCACCACTTTGGTTCACAAATTTGCCGACGGAGAGTTTATGGACCACGATGAGGCTCGAGTATTTGAATCTGTAAAGCATCCCATGATGTCAAACCGCCTCTTGTTGCCTACCGAAATGATTTCCACTGCAATTATGAATATTGCTTGATAAATTGATAATTGACGTGAGTGCTGTAACGTCCTGAAGCAAGAATTCATCCCCATTCAAATTCGGGTTCCAACTGGGGAGAATTTTACGTTGGCGCGAGGAGTCAAGAACGTCAGGCTCAAGTCGCGTGATTTAATCTCCAATCGAATGCAGTTTCGTCCGTCGGTGGAGAGAACTAGGCGCGTCTGAGTGTTCCGAGAGTTGCACGTTTCATTGGCGTTGGGGCTTCAAATTGGTTCGCGTTCGACCCGATTCATTCGAGGGTCACGTTCCTGTCATCGTCAGAGCTTCCACTTCTGGGGGGGTGTTAAAGAAGTAACGCAGGAGCCGTTTCAGACTGTAACGGGACTGCATCCTGATGAGAGGCAGAAGATTGCAGGACAAGACCGATCGAATTGGACCGTTTGAATGCCGGGGAGTCAGGGCTTCGTGTCGCCTTGGTGTTTAATGCGATGGCCCCGAGAATTTTGTCTCTTCGCGCTGTTGAATTGAAATTGTCCGCCTTCTAGTATTCGTCTTGACATCGTTATCTTAAGTTGGGTCATCCCGGCTGCAGGAAGTAACACCGAGTCTACTGTCGGCTTAGCCAGCAAGTGTGAAAACTAGGTGGACGAGTAATTCCAGCGGTAGATTGAATGTTGCCGTTGGGCAGATTGGACGAAAGCGTAGCGGTCACACACTGGCCGTTACCAACGCAGAAGCGCGAAGCGGCCCACGTTCTTCCGTCGGAGGGAAAAACTCGCGTCATCGACAGAGAGACAACGTTCGCGGTTTCGTCACGGTGTTTCACGCGATCCGCAATGGAGTATTCGTTTGTTTTATTCCTGCACATTCGCCCGAGATGAAGCCAGGACTCAATAGCATCTGGAGCGTGGTCACTAGGTAGAATTTCGCATTTGCGGCGTCGGACGAGTCAAGGAGTCGCGCTGCAGCGAGAGTTCACCGTTTGAATTTGTCTCCTCTCCCAAAATAGTCGGCGCGTGGTAATGGGTAAGCTGGATGAGGAACGGGAGCCAAGGAGATGCAGCGTGTTGACGATCCTCTATCCTGGAATCGCCAGTATAGTTGCAGTCTTCGAGCTTTAACTCTCTGCCAGCGATGCGCAGGAACTCGGGAGTCATGGAACAACGCACGAAGTTGACACGAAGGAAATTTTCATGAATCATCCTTGGAAGTTGAAGTTGTAACCATCGTGTGTTTGAGCTTCTGCATTGAGCCTGCAGTTCGGAAGCTTGATTTTGACGATGGGCCGCGTCGCGGATGCGTTGAAGCAACGTTGCGGGAGGTCGAAGCAAAGGCGTGGGGGCAGATCAAGTTTAACACAGGCCGGGCATTTACGTTGAAGGTCGCAAAAAGCAGAGGCAAAGCCCGACAGTATTGCAGCCTTCAAGCGTAAGTTTAACGGCGGTAAAGACGAGGGAATCGGAGCCCGGAATCCGAAGGCCAGCGCAGAAGGGGAAGATGGTGACAGCGCGGTGGTCCTCCAATATCATTCTGAAAAAAAATTAACGCACACGAAACGCACCGGCGGAGGCATCACCCTAAAGATGAGGAAGAAGCTTGACGCGAAACGCGCTGGCAGGCTGTGGCGGCAGATATCGTTTCCCGACAGTCTTGAAGCAAACATGTCCAAGAACCCCAGACGGGAAAGGAGGAGACGTGTCGGTGCCAAACCGCACTCAGTCAGGAAGCTCAAACTCAAGGTGGGCGATGAGAGTTCAGGAAAAGGTGCCGGATAAGTGTGAGATGGCTGGCTGTAATATCACGTACAGCCCTTCTGCCAAATCTGATGCAGCCCGCTGATTTTGTACATACAGCCCGCTGCACCAGCCTACACGACGGTCAGTTCCTACTGCCCAGTCTCTCTCCCTCATAATCCTCGGCAGCTAGATTCCACCACCTGCGCTTATAACACTCCTGGCGGTGCTATCTAACTGCCCTCATTGCCTCCCTTTCATTGGATTTGACCGCCCGCAACTTCTTCGTATTCTGCTGCTGAATCTAACCGCCAACGCCTACACCAAGCCCAGCGGTACCATTTAACCGCCAGGGGCGTCGCCTGCTTGGGCGGCTGGATCACATCACCCTAGTGCTGTCCATAATACGATATGAATATGATTTTGGCATATCATATTATATAGATATCATATCACACATCCAGGCTCCGTATCGTATCTGTATATATTATCTCCGTATTTATTAATACGTATCATGATATATTATTGATATATCATTAATATTCGTGAATGTTCAGCACTTCCGTCCAGTTAAGCCCTTCGCCGAGGCCAGACTTGAGTCGTTCCTTGGTTACAATACACATCGGGGGCAAACCCTGCAATACTCGGCGCTCAGCTTCCTGGAACTTTACCCACGACTGTGACGCGGGCCGGACAGAAAATGCTGAGCGGGATGATTATGGTGTGTAGACATTGAATAATGCACATACGGAGTGGATTCCGAGCTTTCTCTTCATATGCCTTGATTCTGCGCATGATGATTTAATCAACAAGATCAAGAGACTGGCTAGGTACGTACGCAGCGGGAATGAGACGGAGCAAGGCTTCGACCCGAGGAAGCATCATCTCGACGTCGCTAGCCGTCACGGAATCAAGAGTGAGGTAATGCGTGGCCCATGCATGCGCCAAAATTAGTCCGTGCTTGCCGCGACACACAAGGGATATTTGGATTCGGGCAGGTCTGTGCTGCTCTTCAGCTGAAATACACGCTCCCACTGGTTCGAGAATGCAGCGTAATTCCCGTCCTTCGCGTCCGATGGGAGTACTGCGACTGGTGGGTCGTCGTCGGTATATTTGGGTGTCAGAGTTTTCGCCAACAGGCCGTCGCGTCGTCCAGCCGCAATTCCGGCGGCCTTGAGTGGACTGAGAAGCTCAGTAGCCCTTGTCATCGCGGGAGAAGGAAAAATGTTTGACACTTGACAGGTCGTGGATGCCTAGTTCTGCCCAGTCCGAAACCATATTTTACTCACGGCTCTGATAACATCAGCTGTTCGGAACTTGCCATGATATCAAATAATAAGGATAATACGGGCCTTCCATATTATATTATATTCGTATCATATCGTATCATATCACTGGATATTATTGCCTTGAATCCATCTCCTCTCCGTATCGTATCCGTATTAATACTGATATATCAATAATATATTATTTCGTATTATATTTTTGGACAGCACTACATCACCCAGCGCGGCACTTGCGCCGGCAGCAAAATCTGACCGCCAGGCGCGTTGCGCCTCTGCGCGGCTGGATCACACCGCCCACCGCGGTACGTGTGTCGGCGGCAAAATCTGACTGCCAGGCGCATCACGCTCATGCGCGGCTGGATCACACCGCCCAGCGCGGTACTTGCGTCGGCGGTTAGATCTGACTGCCAGGCGCAACACGCTCATGCGCGGCTGGATCACACTGCTCAGCGCGGCACTTGCGCCGGCGGCAAAATCTGACCGCCAGGCGCGTTACGCCTCTGCGCGGCTGGATCACACCGCCCACCGCGGTACGTGTGTTGGCGGCAAAATCTGACTGCCAGCCACATCACGTTCATGCGCGGCTGGATCACACCGCCCAGCGCGGTACTTGCATCGGCGGTTAGATCTGACTGCCAGGCGCATCACGCTCATGCGCGGCTGGATCACACTGCTCAGCGCGGCACTTGCGTCGGCGGCAAAATCTGACCGCCAGGCGCGTTACGCCTCTGCGCGACTGGATCACACCGCCCAGCGCGGTACTTGTGTCGGCGGCAAGATCTGCCTGCCAGGCGCATCACGCTTATGCGCGGCTGGATCACACCGCCCAGCGCGGTACTTGTGTCGGCGGCAAGATCTGACCGCCAGGCGCATTACGCTTATGCGCAGCTGGATTACACTGCCCAGCACGGCACTTGCGCCGGCGGGAACATCTGAAGACTTCCACCTATATGCGCGGGTGGGTGGTGGGCGTACCTATGCCAGCGGTAAGATATTATTCGTCTTTGTGCGCGGGTGGATGGAGTCCCACCGCCGAACGTGTTGCATGCATCAGCGGTGAGATCCTGCTGCCGCGTGCCTGATGTCTGCGGCTGAATCTCACCGCTGGTGGGGCAACATACGCCAGCAGCAAAATATTACCGCCACGTACCTTTGGCGTACCTCATCTGTGTGAGCGGCTAAATTTCACCGCCAGGGATGGTATCTGTGCCAGTCGTAGGATGTGGCCGCTGTGTCCCTCACCTAATTATGCGGCTGGAGCCCACCGCCGGGAGCCGCACTGGCACTGGCGGCAAGATCTGACCACGACTCATGTACGCGGCTGAAACCCACTGCCGCCGAGCTTTGAATCTGAGTGCGCGGCCAAATCTTACTGCCTAAATTATGGCGCAATACTGACCTTTCGTGCTGTTCTCGCAGATTCCCTTCAACTTCTCAGTGAATGTCAAAGGTAAGTATCTCGACGAGAATTCAAGTGGCAACAACGGTGAGCTTATTTCTGATGTCCCGCACCAACCAGGGTCTACTTACCCATTTATTACACACCCCTTTGTTCTTTGTACAATTTGCATGGCTCGCACCCTTCTATCTGGACATGAATATATGCAATATATTGGCTCATAGGTCTTCTGTACGCAGTTCCTATTTTCTCGTTCATGAATCTGTTCTCGACGTCTGCTTGATGTCCACTCTGAACCATTCGGTGCCGATTTCAACATTCAGTACCGTGAAGATCCTCTCATTCTCATTCCATGGAATATAGGTACCACATTTGTTGTCTTCAGGTATCTGCGATTCGCATGAGGTTTGTATTCAACGGATAAAGCTGCATCACGAACTCGTTACGGGCTGATCACGAACTTGTTACGGCCATGTCTGTAGACTGTTTCACATTCTACTCAATCAACTCTTTAGTTTTCGGTTTTCTGCTCCATACAATCCATTCTTGAGATAATCAGGTACCCATTTGGATATTTTTGTGAATTTAAGTGAAATGTGGTTGAAACAGCTTTCATCTCAATGTGACGCCAAATGTAGGTTCTGTTTACGTTGTAATTCTTAAACTTGACCACAACATTTACCACTTCAAAAATTTCTACACCCGAAATTTCTCTCAAATATGGAAGGTAGACACTCATGGACCTTCTTCAAGCTTGATTTAGGTAGAGTTGGGGTCTCCCTACTGTCATAGGGTTCAGTTTTTACATTGACGTGAGCGCCTGCCGACTGACTCAATTTACATTGCTGAAGAGATTACTATTGGTATTCTCAAATTCAGGGCAACTTAATCAGGTCTTATGAGTCTCAGCATGCTTCTCCCGGTGTTCTGGCTGCAAGAAAATTTGTTCACAAGCACTGGGAGCACAAAACACCGATCGAACATTGAGGTCATGTACTATGACCATAAAACGACTCGATTCATTGGCAAACAGTGTAGCGCGCAGACATCTCCTTCTCCAGCGTCCCATTTCAGCGGCAGCAATCTTGTGCAGTAAAACTGTCGCTATAGACCATTCAATAACCAACTAATTATGCCGGTAAGTCTCTATGACTTCCCGCATTACAAGTACAGGATTGAACCACTCTCAGACTCAACCAATTCATATTCTATGTGGGCGATGTCACAAGGCTGGGAAGCTCAGGTTTGCAGCACACCTCGAAATAAACTGCTTGCCGATTACTTATGCTGCTACCACGCCATGCAAGCACGCTGCTGCCCACAACGAGGAGATTGAAATCTTGTATTCTTCAGGCCGCTGCCAGTGGTGGCATACACATAAGGTTGGGTTACACGGACAATGGAAGAGCCCGATACTTGATCTCTCGGAGGCTAAGGTGGCAGCTGTACCGAACAATGCCCGAACTTCCATATGCAGAATTTTATTGAGAGTGCATGGGCTATATTAAGGTACATGGCTTATAAGTGTGGTGGACGTTAAAGTCGTCAAGTAGCAAAATTCCACCACACCGAGCCGAGAAAAAAAACCCGTGTGATCCCGCCACCACAACGAACATAGCATGGGCGGTCAGATTCTATTGCCAGGGATACCATAGCACGCGGTAAGATCCAACCACTAGATAATTATAGCACAAGCGGTAAAATATGACTGCCAGAGAGGTGCACTAGAGGCACCAAGATCTGTTGCCGCAGAAGAGTGATCGCGTAGGCGGCAAGATCCAACAGCCAGACAGAAGACAGCATGGGCAGCAAGATGAGCAGCAACATACACGTCTGCCAGAGAGGTGCAGTACCACAAGAGTTGTGGCGTAGGCGGAATCAAAAGCCCCTCAGGACCACCAAACGTAGGATAGCTGGGCATAATTCAGAGGTGCGGTACAGGCGGCAAGATCACGCCGCCAGAAAGGTGCAGTGCAGGCGGCAAGATCACACCGCCAGAAGAGTTTTGGCCTAGGCGGAAAGATCCTACTGCTAATTGTGATACGACATAGGCGGTAAGATATGACTGCCAGAGAGCTGCAGTGGATGTGATAGGAACTCACTGCTGCAAGACATTTGGTGCTGGCGGCAGAATCCACCGCTAGGAAATCTTTTGACGTTGAACCAATTGAATACCGCTGGCAGAGGGATTATGCAGATAGTAAGATCTCACTGCCAGGGGAGGTTGTGGTGTAGGCGGTGAAATCCGACTGCCAGAGAGATCATATGCATGCGGTGAGATCTCACTGCCCGAAGAATATGTTGTGGGCGGTGATATCTTACTGCCATGGAAGCTTTCAAAGTCCTATGTTGGTGGTGAGATATGACTGCTAGAGAGGGCGCGCCGCGCGGTGTGATCTCACTGCCAAAAGAAGGTGAACGTAGGCGGCGAAATCTTGCCGCCAGCTGCCAGAAGAGGTGTGAGGTCAAGCTCTGGCAGCAAGATCTCACCGCCATCAGATCCATCATTCAGCCGGCTGAACAAAGTTACAGTGCAAAACCGTACGTGATACTACAGCCGGCTACGTGTGGCTTAGGCCAAAGGTGCGCAGATTGCATTGCACTTGTTTGGCATTCACCCTTTTATGGGCATTGCATTGCCTTTTACGGCTCACCCCAAATTCTTGGCTCGAAAAACTCGTAGCACGCGCGAAGCCGATATCGCGTGCAATGTAGCTACATACAGACGAATATCAAGCGGCCAAAGTCGCTGCTCAAGTCACGGTCCTACCAGTTTTCTACGTATAGGTACAAAGTCCTAGCGCCCGTTTTCGAATATCGTGCGCCCTGCCCGACGTGCGCTCCACAGTAAAAATTCCATCCACGGCCGCCCGGTCACGATGCGGCAGGACGAGAACAAGAAGATGCGGTCGGTGCTCGTGGGCGTGGATGAGGACAAGCGAAGCGGGAAACGTTTGAAACGGCGGCGAACGCAGAACGCAGTGAGGTACCATTGCCCGATGCGGAGGGGAAGAGGGCCAATGCATTCGCATCCGCATCATCGGCGACAGAAAAAGCAAAGGCGGGGACGTCGCGAGGGGCGCGTCCACCAGGCTCGGCCGCCCTCATCGTCCTACATCCCCGTACTCTCAGTAGGTCTAGGCGGAAGCCGTACGCGCAGCACATCCCCATGCTCGCATCCGCATTCGCATACTTGACGAGTACGAGCACGGGGCGGCATCCGCCACCCGCACCCGCCACCGCCCAACTGGCGAGACGGTGCGCACAAATCACCCACAGCTCCACAACTCCACCGCACGACGCGCCTACCGGCCCAGCTGCGTCTCACGCGCCTCTGGGCCCAGCTGCATCTCGTCCCACTCCCGTGAATCGCACCGCGCGTACGATATGGGAGATACCATAGGCCCGGCGTTACATCGCGGATACACCCTCAGGCCCCCACGAAGGCGACTCCATACACGCGGTTCGCAGGATATAGCGCGCAGGCGGGCACGACGAGGAGTAGAGTATCCCCGGCAACCGCACCCCTCTGCTCGACACTCATCGTACCATTTGCACACGAAGGGCAGCAGACCCCACACGCCCACCACGCCGCGTGCACCCGCCGGGTCCGAATCCTCGACCCTCCATGCATGCTCAAACCCTGCGTCCGACATCCAAGGACACTGTGCCGCGCACGCACGCTCGTCCCGCACTAGCGACCGATGAGGGGCGGCGCACCCCTGCCGCGTCCGATTCCCGCCAATCCGCGAGAACCCACGCGTCCGGCGACATTGAGGACATTGCGCAGGGAGGTCACCCACTCGAACCGTTCGTCCGGCGCGCGATAACAGCTGAGGCAGCGAAAGCGCGCTCTCTCCATCGTATCCATCCGCCCAGCCGCGCGTCCACAAAACAGAAGGAAGCGATGGATGAAGGAGACGCACCGTTCCTTCCACCCATCATCATTTCGACGAGCCGCCGCGCGTGCGCATCTACGTCGTCGGGCGGACGCAGCGCGGCATCCGTGGGGCGCGGGTAGCTGTCGGTACCAGCGTCAGTTCGAGAAGTAATCGAGAAGGAGAAGGAAGGATGAGAGCGCACGGGCGGACCGGATTCACTTTCCCTCCCCCTCCCCGACTGGCACTCGGACTCCCGCGCGGCGCGCGATAACGGCTGAGGCAGCGAACGCGCGCTCTCTCCATCGCATCCATCGACGCCCGCTCCGGGTTCACGCAGAAGGGAAATCAAGCAAGCAAGGGACGCGAACGCGAACGCACCCTCCGCGGGATCGATTTTGGTTGTGCTTTGTCGAGGCGCGGTGCTGCCTGCCCATGCACAACGAGGTGGCAGTCGAAGTCGAAGTAGAACGCAGCGCGTTGTCCCTAGGCGCAGACCTGTAGGTAGGTACGAACGTCAGCCGCGGAAGGGATGGAGAAGAAGGAGGAGGAGGGGTAACAGCGCACGGACGAAAGCCCGTACTCGTACTCGCACTCCCTCCCGGCGCGCATAGCGTACGGATGGTAGCGGACGCGCGAACGCCAACGCGCGCGGACAACATGTAGCTCCCCGCCGCATGCAGCGCTCGCGGACGTCCTGTCACGAGGAGGGGGGGTATCCTCGTGCATCGCGCATGCGCCTCTCGCATTGGGCGGGTAGTACGACGATACGCGGGGCGACCGCACCTGGCTATCGACAGCACTGAGCATACTGGCTGGGCGCACTACGTGCATCTTGGGGGTGCGCACCCCGGTCCGCAATCCCCCTGCAGGCACACCTGCCACGACCGCAGCACCGAGCTCCCACCTCTCAATCCCGACGGGCGCGCATGCGTGGTATCGGAGGCGGAGGCGGACGCACGACGTTCGTCCAGACCGTTTGTAACACCCCACCGCCAGTGCTCTCGGTATCCGTCGTCGCCCTGTTCACGCAATGGAGAATAGGAAGATGGGATAAAAAGACTCACCTCACCCGTCGACCGTTCTAGGGGTGAAACCTGTGACCCCGCGACCGGGTCATCGCCTTCGATCACTTCCGGTCACCCGCGTTCAAACTCCGCTAGGCGGGTGCCGAGCCCTCTTTGGCTCTTGGTCACAGCCTCCTCGTCGGCACCCCGATCGTCGAGCTCACTCGGGTCAAGGCCTTTCTGGTGGGCTTGGTCAATGATCGGGCCTCTTAGAAAGGCAACTCGCAAACCTCCAGCAACCCTTAAAAGGAAATCCGTCTTCCCTCCACCCTCTGGCTCATCCCTTCTGGGTCTTTTCTTCTCGGACTGATTTAACTGGTTTGTTCCAGCAACACATGACAGTCTGGGCTTTGTGGAACTGGCTCTACCTACAAGTATAAAACTATCAGTCTCGTCTCGACAGTCTCGTCCACTGCTCCTTGTTCGTTCATGCCTGTACCCGACGTCGCCCTGCCCACCATGTCCATACGTAAATTTGAATAGACGTTCCCACATTATTGTGAGCTTCGGATATTAAATGATGCGCGGGTTTAGATGAATGGAACCCTATCGCGCATTAAAGAGTCAAAGGGTTTGGAAACTTAAGGACTTAAGGCTGCTCTGTTAGAATTCTATCAGCTGCGCTTCTCGGCGCTGTGCCAGGGCATCCATTCCGACCTGAGGCTACGCCTCCAACGCAGGATCGTGGCCGGCGCTGTGTCTGCGTTCATTGAGAAATATGTGGACCGTCATTCCTGGTACTTTAAACAACATGCTTGCAAGAGTATTTCAGAAAGATAGAACTACTGAAGGTGTCAAGGGGCAGTCGGGATTCGAAATTTGTATATGACGTCGAAAAGTGATTTAAGGACCTGGACCTGACCCCCCCCCCTCCCCCCCAAATCGGGAGGGAGTTTCTCACGGATCACGTGTTCTCACCAAACTCCTCCGCGAAACCGTTCCCAAACCGTTCCAGCCTCTTCTGACCCGCTATTTCGGTGCTCCTGGCTATCCAGCACTCTCTGCGGCTTTCAATAAGTATTTACTCGACCACTCAAACCATCTTCTATTTTTATTTTTCTTCATACACAGTGCAAGATATAGTTGCAATCAAGCTCAACGCCTCTTTGCGGTATGACACAAGTCGCAGGCCCAGTTTTTTGGCAGCTTCTCTTTGAGACTGTGTCAGTGCACTCTCTGTGAAACTGTAATTTGTTTGTCAGGTGGAGGTTAAATTTTTAAGAGTTGATTGACGTGGATCCGGAATGTATCCAAGTTCATCTGAGCTCTCTTCTGTGTCCAAATGAATGCATTGAATTGGAAGGTGTGCTAGTTTCGTCCGTTTGGAAGGTTGCGCTCGACGATCCACGGCTGGGCCACGCTTACGTGTGATATCTTCTTCAAAAGCGGGCCCCAAGGGGATCAATTGAGAGCTGGGCCCAGCGGTAGGTAATGTAGGAGTTGGCGCGAGTGCTGACACTGCCAGCTTAACCTGTAAAAGATGACATTGTGATGAGACGCACAGGCACCGAGGCGCTTACCGCAACCGCCGCTTCCTTCTGCTTTTTCTCCAACTCAATCCGGAGCCAGTTCAGACCCTTTCGAACCCCATCGACGTCGCGCATCGCCTCCAGTTCCGCGATAATGGTTTTGGGGGATACGCTGTAGAAGAAGGGTTGGTCCGGGGGGTAGACCTGAGTGGTGGAGATCGTGTATATACCCTAGGCTGCACACTTGAAACAATATATGAACTTTATGACTCAGACAAGCTACTTAGCTTTGAAACGATAACTCGGGGACTCCCTGGCCCGTCTCTAGGCCACTCGCGCTCGATGAGGTAGACAACAAAAGCTTAGAATCGGACAGAGATGATGGGGGGAAGCAAGAGAGGAAGATCCCCTGTTTCAATTCACAAAGGATTAAATACTGCGATCGGGATGGCTGAAACGCGTTCTCATGCGTCACCAGAGCCCATGGAAACGAATTACAAACATCTTGCTATGTAAGAGTCCATGGTAAAATAAATAAACCATCCAACTGCAAATTGTCTTGTAAAACTCGTCCCAACCGGGAAATGCACAAAGACGTGATAGGGAGATAACATTCCCCGCTAACATCTGTTGTTGGGTGACCAATCCTCCAGCGTGTCGATCCCCAGTGCACTCCGAGGAGGTAAAGTCGTCCAAAACGATGTCGCAACCAGAGGTTGTAGATCACAAGCGGTAGGTAAGAGAAAAAAATGAGGAGAGTGGGAGCATGTATGGAGTGTGGGATGGATATGAGAAGAAATTGAGAGATACGCTGACTGTCCTTCCAACCAGGTATAATCGCATAGATAGACGTTGCTTCAAGTTCGGTGTCGCGAACACGTGATCGTCCAGTGCGCGTGAGCATTGTGCGTGTCGCGTGGTATTCGGTTGGGGAACAGATAACCTGAAGAAAAAGAGAGAGAGAGAGAAAATGGTGAGTTGTTCACAAAATAGAGAGAGAACAGATGGAGGAGTGGTTGTTAACGCCCGAGGAGGAGCCCGTGTGCAACTCCATAAGAGGTAATTGCGACGAGTGTGCCGATCGGCACTTCCACAGAGGGGGGGTACTAGAGTATTCCTGCTAATAACAGAGTTTTCATTTATTTACTGCTAGAAGTACTTCGAATTTTTTTTTTCGTCTCCCAGCAACCTCCCACCATGAGAGAGTAGGTGACTTTGGATTTTCTGGTGGATATACCAACTTCTAATACCCATCCCCCAAATGATTCAAAATGCACCTACTTTTACTTCTAAATCCCCAACCCGCCCGTTCTAGAACATCAGAAATACCTCAAAATTGTTCAAATTGTTCAAATTGAACTTATGAGATGATTTCCTGTGTCCCCTGCTTTACTTTGTAGAAGAAATCGTAAGAATATCATCAGTGGTTACCGAGTTTTACCCCCTTTTCTCAAAACCTGTGTTTCTGCCTATTTCAATCCCATTGTTTCCTCATTCCTCATAATTTTATCCAAATTCGGTCTTTTCCAACCAAAAAACTCGCAGAACCACCGTAGATTCATAACTGAGGTCTCTCTGGTGTTAATATGTCTTAATTTGACACCCTCGTGCCTCATCTTGCGAATAGAATCTCAGGCAGGACAGATTGGCCCGGGAATTCACCCCCGAGCACGAGAATAGCGTGCTAGACACCAGTGGTGCTACCGGAGCATGGTATCTCGGAATGTTCGTTTCTTGGCACACGTCGC
This sequence comes from Mycena olivaceomarginata, assembly GCA_029378375.1. Taxonomy (NCBI): domain Eukaryota; kingdom Fungi; phylum Basidiomycota; class Agaricomycetes; order Agaricales; family Mycenaceae; genus Mycena; species Mycena olivaceomarginata. Next base: position 27,250 of record JARKIC010001720.1, read on the forward strand.
ATTCGGCGAGCACCGGGGACTCGGCGGAATCCGGCATTTCCGGGCTCCCGTGTTAAATCTCCGAACTGGGCGCATGGTTGAGTCGAGGCTGGACCCCAGTAAACACAGCTATACGGCTTCTAAGTTCCGCTGCCGGCTGTCCCATTGAATCCTATGTGACGGCGCGTTTTCACCGTCCTTTACATTGTCTTGGCTGTGAAAATTGTGTCATATGGACGGCCGTATCATTGATGGTGCAAATTCTGTCAAGTTTTGTGTCGGGAAACCTCGTGCGTCTCTGACAATGATCGAGTTCGAACCTCCTGTATCATTTCTGCGGCTCTGAATGAATACCTGGGGCCGCTAGACTCCATGGAAGTAAGTACCCTAGCTGATCAATCAGGATTCCCCAACATATCTATAGGTCGCGCTTTCTTCTTCAAAATAGGATTTCACCCAACAGAACTAATGGCGAGTCTCAAATATATATCTTCAGAGTCGGATTTGGGTACACGCCTCCGGGATCCGCGGAAAGGCATTGGAACATGTAAGGTGGTGACAGCCAAAGTCTCGTACTGTGTGTTCCCGTCTTTCAACCCGTACCGCACCGTCGGACCGCCGGAATTTCGGAATACGTGTGTGCAGCCTGAACCAAATTTGGCTTCATTGAGCGTCCCGTCAGCGGGGAACTCAGCCCAAGAAATCAAGGCTGTGTGAGCTTTTGCCTTCCCCTTATTTCCTTCTCTTTGGGCAGTTGTGGTTGCGTCGAGTGACTGCCACTGTGCCACATCGCATATGGACTCTTCTGTAACGTCCTGTAATATAGTGGTAAGGATTGCCGCGGAGACACAGGCTTATCTTTCTCTGGAGATATATTCCTTCCAAGTCCTTTCATTTCGCGACCAGGGGACCGGCAGACCGTTCAGCACATCTTAAATAGAACACCTAAGCTTGCCAGACTATGCTCTCAAACCCGTGAAACCTGTGACACGGGCATCAAGCCCGTTCTTGTATGTCGAACATCGCCTGTCTTGACCGAACCTCTATTCTCTTGGCAGGACTGGCCTTATCTCTGCGCCTTACACAGGTGACGATACCGTCGACCTGGGTACGCACGGGGACTCAACTGTCCTGCGGTCGCTTACAGCGTCTACTTACGTGAGTGATAATCCATCGAATTGATTCCCACAACTCAACTCGCTGTTTGTTACTACGGCGTGGGATCGCCGCAATGAATTACCAGCCCCGCCAACATCAGTCTGGGCAGTATGCGAGCTGTACAGGAGGCCAAATCATTTTCACACCCGCTTCTCCTTGACCGGCGAATACCCCCAGTTAGATCTCCCTGACAGGACGCGAAACTCTACAAAAGCCCACAACATCTGTGTTCGTTTTCCTCCGTCCCATCTTCCCTTTTCTTCTTCAACCCTTGGACAGCTATGAAATTCTCTATATCTAATGTCCTTCCCGCCGTGGTTCTGTTCACTGGCATCGCCTCGGCACTTTCCGTTCATGATTCCACTTCGGCTTTAAGGCGTGAGACCGCGAAGCCGAGAAGAGTTCATTCCCTCTTAATTAGTAAGTGTTTCTTATATTTTACCCCGCCCCAGCGGATACTGATTTTTCTTCAGACCCTCCTGGGCAGCCAGCAGTTCCTTCGTTGAAGGCGGCCACTGCCGCTGCGAACGCTGCTGGTCTGAATTTGGACGACATCCAGGCCGATATTCTCATTGGAATGAAGAAGATGAAAGAACTTTTCTACTTTTTCGGCATCGATGACGTCGCGTCCTTCAAGACCAAACTAGCAACGGATATCCTCCCGCTAATTACTACAACCACCCAGATGCTTGAGAACTCCACGCAGCCGATCACGTTGGTCAACATCGCTTTCTCCCAGAGGGGACTCGATGCGCTGAACGTATCTGACTCACTCGGGGATTCTGATTTTTCTAATGGCCAATTCAATGACGCCACAAATTTGAACGACCCAGGGACTACGAACTGGGTTCCGGAATTCACCGGCACCGGTATTCATGGTGTCCTCTTATTCGCTTCGGACTCGGTGGACAATATCAACGACGCGGTCTCCAGTCTCGAATCTGCCATGGGAAATAGCGTAAGAAAGGTGTACTCTTTGTCTGGTGCAGCTCGCCCCGCTCCCAATGCAGGACACGAACGTGAGTCTCCGTCCCGTTAGCTTCTACTAGGCCAGTTGATCTCTGCCCATAGACTTCGGCTTCCTGGATGGTATCTCGAACCCTGCCGTCAATGGCTTCACCTCAAGGCCGCTGCCAGGCCAGTCCAATGTCTCTGCTGGGGAGATTTTGGTCGGCGAGGATGGAGATTCTGGCCGTCCCGATTGGGCTAAAGGCGGCTCATTCCTCGTGTTCCGGCAGCTCAAGCAGCTCGTCCCCGAGTTCAATAAATTCCTCACAGACAATCCCATCATCATGCCAAATCTTACACTGCAGCAGGGTTCGGACCTCCTTGGCGCACGCATGGTTGGCCGCTGGAAGAGTGTACGTTCAGCACGCCCTGAACTTCAACGAATTGTGGACTGAGTATTTTGCCTATGCAGGGTGCCCCCGTCGAGCTCAGCCCGCTCTTCGATGATCCTGTGCTTGGCGGCGACCGGTTCCGCAACAACGACTTCACGTTCGCTGAAACAACGGACCAGAGCGGGTGCGCCATTTTGATGCATTTTTCCAATGCATTACGTCTCACATCTATCAAACAGATGCCCGTTCGGTGCCCACATCCGTAAGACGCGCCCTCGCATAGACTTGGGAACTGATGACACCGGCCGCCACATCATGAGGGCTGGCATACCGTAATGTTTCCCTCTAACAAACTGAATGCTAGAACTGACCCCCCCTTGAATTCTAATAGCTACGGACCTGAAGGTCTGTTGCAGATATCCTTTAATCTGTAGTTCATCCCCTGATGGCAAACTTGCAGTTTCCACGGACGAGGCGACGGCAAACACTACCTCCACCGAACGTGGACTTGCTTTCGGTTCGTTCATCCCTTCAAAACTACCTGAGCTTTGACTAATGATTTCATTGCAGTTTCTTACCAGTCCAGCATAGGCAACGGTTTCAAGTTCTTGCAGCAAAATTGGGCCAACAGCGAAGTGTCTGTCTATTTTATTCTCGATCATTCATGAGTAGTAATAATCTTGCCCTCATGCGCACAGCTTCGCCCATGACCAAGGTCCAGACCCCATCATTGGGGCGTTTAAGGGTGCCGAGCGCGACATCACTGGCCTCGACCCCACAGATACCACCAAGACCACCAAGCTCACAACTGGCAAGTTGAATTCTACTTTCTTTTGCAGATACTGACTCTAGGTTTCTAGACTTCGTGGTCTCGCACGGTGGGGAGTACTTCTTCTCCCCTCCGCTTTCTGCGATTTCTGGCAAGCTTTCGGTCTGATCGCTGCACTTGCAATGCAGGGGAGATCGTATTTGCGACCACATGCAGTTCGATCACTATTACACATGACATTCTTTCCCCGCAGACATTTATTTATCGTTTATCTTTGGAATAATGGGTGCAGAACTGCTGCAATGCATAGAAATTAATGTCAATGTCTTTAAATTTTGCGCTGCGCTTCGTGTTTGAGTTGGTCTTGGAGTGCATTCAATTTCACTCCAGTGAACTTCCGCAAGATCAAACACGTATCAATACCGAGCCGGATAACGTGCATCGACAACGAGACTCAAGGTTGCTGTATTCTATCCGCAACTAAGAAATGTTTTTTTCTCGTTGAGATTTGATTATGGCAACACTGAGTGGATAGCTTTGGTTCTGCACGCCAGCCGTTCGGCAGGCTGCCGCAGGCATGATTGGCGGTAGACCGTCGCACCACTAATCGAGTTTTGTTATCTCGTACGTCGGTCCGTCATCGACGAGGACACCCTGTTCGCCATCGACACCACTGTCGCTCGCTTTCACGAGGCCCGTGAGATTTTCTGTGTCGTCCGGCTCGATGGCTTTTCCCTACCCCGTCAACACTCCATGGTCCATTATCGTCCTCTTATCCAGGCGTTTGGTGCTTCAAATGTGCTCTGTTCTTCCATCACGGAGTCGAAGCATATCAAGGCGGTGAAAAAGCCGTATCGACGGTCCAGCCGCAACAAACCGCTGAGTCAAATTCTCCTCACGAACCAACACCTATTCAAAATTGAGGCAGCGCGGGTCGATTTCACCGCGCGTGGGATGATGAGCGGTGCTCTCATTCCACTACCGCTGCCTCCCGTGCCTGAGGGACAGCCCGGACGACGAACGGATTGATCAGGGCGATGTTCCCGGGCCCACATGTCTTGGAGAGGTGAAGCTAGCTAAAACCTACGGTGTGTTCTCTACGCATATCCCTTTTATTTGTTCTTGTACTAAACCTCTCGTTGCTCCTAGTTCGCAAAGTACCTCGCGACATCCATCAGCTGGCAGTGTACCTGGGTCAGCCGCGCCTCCACGAGCTCATTCGACGGTTCCTTTACGACCAATTCAATCCTGGGGGTCGAGTTCCAATATCCGACTGCCCCGAGTTCTCCGAGCGAGTCTTTATCTATAACTCGGCTCGGGCCACATTCCACGCTCCAAGCGACGTCTGCGGTGTGGGCGGTATGCACCACGAGCAGATTCGGGCCACGAAGTCGTGGTATCGCGGCCCACCGCGATACGACTGTGTGTTCAACGAGCACGACCCCGACGCACCTGGATTCCGGGGACTGCATGCCGCTCGTACCTTTTTTTTGTTCCGTTTCAAATTCCGCGGTGTGGACTACCCTTGCGCGCTTATTCAATGGTTTTCCGTTCATGGACAGGAGCCGTGCCCCGATACGGGTATGTGGATTGTGAAGCCGGACTTCGTCCGCGGGCGTCCGGGGGAGCGGGAGTTAGCGGTGTCCCTGCTTCGGGGCGCTCACCTCATTGGTGTTGCTGGAAAGGGCTTTGTTCCACTTACGGAGTTTGACTTTTCAGATTCTCTGGACGCCCCCAAGGCCTTTTATGTTAACAAATACGCGGATCACCACTCACATGAGATTGCATTCTAAATACCATTACTTACTAGTTGATATCCTCGTGCAAATACCACTTACATTCGAAGAAGATCTCGAAGCCAACCTTGATTACACCGCCACGAAATTCACTTTTAAAAGATTTTGCACCTACAAGAAGTGACTTTTGGCGGTTCCTAGAGAAGTGACTCGAAAAGACTCAAAAGAGTCGAAAGTGATTTTGCCGCTGAGAAAAGAAGTCAAAAAAGAGGCTCCAAAAGACAAAAGAACAAAAAGGTGCGAAAAGCGCCGCCAAAAGAACTTGTCAAGTTGCTGATGTTGACCCTTTAGGTCTCCAGCACTAAGTGGCGGAAACCCGGGCCGCGATGTCAGCTTCGTCCAAGCCAAACCCCTCGACAACGTCTCCAAAGCAGCTAAGAGGCCTTTGTACGACCCATACTGCTGGTGACTAGCGGCCATCTACTGCCAAGGGCCAATGTGGTATGTTCATGAGGACTTGCCTGAGGCTGCTTGGCTTTGCAACGCGGGTAGCTGTGATCAGTCGGTGAGACCATCCTTCTGACTTTGAATGCTGCTGAAGAGAGCCGAGAGCAAAAATAATGTAAGAAATGAAGGTGGGTCGCGCACAACAATTTGCCAGGCAGCTGCATCCGTGTCAGATATCTTGAGATGAGAACTCGGTCGATTGCAGCTGACACCCACAGATACGTCGACTCTGAAGTTGCATCCCTGTGCTCCGAGGCTACTATGCAGCAGATCCGGCCAAATACTCCGAGTCCAATGTCAATGCGGAGGTTCTGGACTCGCTCGGTTTGCCCTTGGGGTCCATTTCATACTCAAGAGGACCGTGAATGTGCCCATAATCAAGTAGGAGGTCTCGAGAAGGTCAAGCTGGAGTTGCAAGAGATCATGCTGGACCTTCGGTTCCTCAGGTGCGGGATGTCATGGGCAAGATGATAATTGCCAAGGTCTGGGCATGAAGGGACGGCTAGTCATCTGGGACTGTACAATGCTGCCAAGCATGTCTCAGTGTCAAGTTCTTTTAGTTTATGCATGAGATGTTAGAATTCTTTTGTCAGTTTATAAAGTAGTGCGAGCACCGAATAATTTGTTTACACCATATACTTGGGGGGAGGCCGATGCTTCGCACGGAGGGACTCGTACTTTACTCCTTTTTATTTTATTTTATTGGTAGCGATGTACTGCTTATTTAAAATACAGTAAGACTTTAGGCACCGTACTCTTTCAACAAGCACAACGGGTATCCCGCTAGTGATTAAGTCAGGCCCGACCACCGGTCGCATCTGAAAGTAAGATCAATGAACGCTCAGTGCACTCCAGAATATGACTTGTCGAAACAGATTATAGATGGTTGTGGAAAGGCATTATGACTCCCACTCCCTGAGTTAGACTCACTGTATCCGATATTTACAGTCCCCTAGGAGCACCTAACACCATTGCATTCTACATAAATTCGGGATGAACAGTCTAGCACTAGGGGAGGCTAAGCTAAAGAGGCTGTCTGATACTTGGAAGTTTGATCGCACTTGTGGACTCACCCAGCACCGAAATTTCATACCTGCGCATCCGAAATCCTAGGACTATTCTGCGTGCCAGCTCGACACTCATTATCAGAAATCCTTGCTCTGCACTGCCACCGTTCCTGCAAAATGCGAGAACGGAATCAACCTACATGCGGGAACGGTGGCGGTGCAGAACAAGGATTTCTGATAATGAGTGTCGAGCTGGCATGCGGAATAGTCCTAGGGATCACAACGGAATTTTGCACTGGATATGATGTTGTTGCTCTGTTGCTGTCATCTCTGCCCTCGGTTTCTCCTGTGGCCGGAATATCATACGCACGGGGTGTTTTAGAAGTGGAGGGTAGGGGTTCGGAGTGGCAGGGGAAGTCGACTTCAAGATCGGAAGAAAAGACGCGGACTGATGTGATAATGCTGCAACAAACATCAAACCTCCGGCATCCCGAATAGGAAGGCGGTCCATATTTGAGATTTCAGCGTATGAGATTGGGACACAGCAACAAGGAATGAGTGCGCAAATTACAATAGGCATGTACAAAGCAAGTAGATAGGTAGTCGGAAATGATAATAACAGTATGTACAAAGTAATTCGTTGGACGTCTCTGAGAGGAATCAACATAGGCCATCCTGAGGGCCTAGATTATGTCAGATCCTGCATTGGGTACTGAGGGAACGACTTACAGTAATTCATTGTACCAAGTAGTGGCCGGCAGTGGGCCAGAGCGATGGATCTTCTGCGACGTGGAGACGCTTGTAGCAGGTGCCATTGATGTCGACGAACTTCATGGCTTTCCCACCGTGATCGAATAGCTGGACGGTAGCACGTCGGAAATGATCGACGCGATCGTTAGGGTTCACATGGAATCCACCGGCACTGAGAAGTATTGCAGGTGTTCTTGGGATTAATAAAACGAACTTACGCGATTATAGCGTGAGCAGCGCCGAGACCGACTGAGGCCAACCTGTTCACAAAAATCATACACCGCGGTTGCGATGCGGACCTGTTTGTTTGGCGGAATTGATGGTACTGCATTCCAGGAGTAGGTGGCGAGCCGAGGACCAAGTGAGGCCGGGCGGGAGAAAGTCATGCGGGTCGCGTCATTGGAGATGGATTCAGCTGGTAGAAACGTTAGCAATCCAGCCCGAACCTGCGTGAAAAACACGTGCGAAGGCAGCGTTTCTTGCCCATTTTGAGACGCTGACGACGAGATGAGAGTGAACGCGAGTTTATCAAGCACGAGAGAAATCAATTCACCGAGTAAATTTCGAGGTGTATGCGGAAACTAGAAAACACGAATAAGAGAAATGGGCGACTCAGGGATTAGGGTTAGGAATGAGTGACAGTTTACAAAACACGAGAGCAACGAACGAACTGCGGAAAAGGTTGTGGTGAGCCAGTAGACCAGAAAGGAAGAATAACTGCGGTTTAGCAGCAACGAGTAAAAGGAACGCACACCGTAAGAGTGGAGATATGAGAGGAACCCAGAAGACGCCAATCGTTTAGTATGCAAACTTGGGTTGTTGCCCACGAACTCCCCGGACTTGTATCCCATCCTGCAATGCTTTGTGTACCTAGTTGTAACGAGTTGTTCTGGAATGTGCAGGTAGAGTGAATTTAATTAACTGCAGAGGATCAACAGCTCGGCGGAGAGGCGAAATATATTGTTGGACAAAGCTATCTATATGTATGAGGGGTCGAGGATTTACCTAGATGAACATGGACCTGCCGTTGAACCAGTTGCGCTCTCACTGGGCTGATTTGGTGGCCTCTTGATGTTATATATCACTGAGCATTGGGAAAGGCATGAGGGGACCTTGGACTTACAGCTGCTCTTCGCACTTGATCTTGTTTGCACAATCGGTTCAACGAGAGCATGCACAAGCGGAAGGTGGCATGCTGGAGGACGTATTGTGTGTCCTGGTACCTAAATACGGTGCAATTAAAAGTCTGAGAGTATGTAGCTCTTGTGAGGAAACAGAGATCGAGGGAAAGGACCTGTAGATACCACCTTCGTCAACCAGTGAAGCTGACAGACCCCAGTTCTGGCTTTTTTGTCCATTCAATGTCAGGCACTTCTAGGTTTTTATTATTGATACCCCACCCTACTCTAACGGCTAACCACTAACCGCTGACTGCTAACCCAAACCCCTAACCATCTAACTTGAACCTCAGCACGCCAAGGCCAGTAGAAATCACGGACCTCTCCCCTGGGAATGTGCAGATTGGCGACCACATCTTCACAGAATGACAAAGATGACCATCAAAGTGGCGAAGAAGAATGCCAGCACTGACCTACCAGTTTGAATATGTCCCACTGGTAAAGGAGCCTTGATGCAGAAAAAACGCAGATAGTGTCCTTCAAGTTGATCTGGGGTGTCCCGCAGGTCATATCTCGAATGGCCTTCCTTTTTGGGATGCTAGGATGAGTACTCCCAATCTGGAAGGCCGCCCAAATCCTGGTGCCACACGGAACCTAAAGAATATCTTTTGTAGTTTGAGCTTGTAAACATTCAAAAGGCCTTGTGAATGGGTTCTCAGTGTTTTTTGGATGCTTTGCACGTCAATAATTAGTTGTCCTCCCATTGTCCTCCCTGTAGGCGCTTGCGTATGTGACCACCATCCATCAGTCCCATCAGTCACAAAATCTGAGCATAGCCACTCGCTTAGACAGGTACTGATGGTCTGGGCACCGTCACCAACAGTGAGCAGACCTGTTGAGCATTAAAAATCATCTACAGCAATGAACACTCCACTGGCGCTATGCATGGTACAAGTAGTGTTGCCACCCCATGAAAAAAATTTCTGCCACTAATAGTCTTGGCATCGTCGACAACAGCGAGCACAAATGTTTGACAGATGTTGAATTATCAAGCATGGTGGACAATAGCGAGGACCCCACAGGTAGTAATAGTAGGTTCCATATTTTATTAAAGCTACATAGTTGAATTCATCTTGGTGTCGTTGACAACGGTGAGCTCACCAATACTGGCGGTAGTACTGGTGGTCTTGACATTGTTGACAACAGCGAGCACGCAATATGTAAGTGTGACTAAGGTCCATCAGTCCCATCAGTCACAAAATCTGAGCATAGCCACTCGCTTAGACAGGTACTGATGGTCTGGGCATTGTCACCAACAGTGAGCAGACATGTTGAGCAATAAAAATCAGCCACAGCAATGAACACTCCACCTATGCAGCCCACATATCCCTTCTAGTTAGAATGGGGTGCACTATAGGGTGCCCCATTCTAGTTGGAAGGGCTTCAAGCAAATCCGCCTAGGCCACAGTAAAGTCCACAATAAAGCCGTGAAAAAGTCGCAATACCTATAGGTCAGGCCAAGACAAATATGTATGGTGGATGCAGCTGCTATAAAGCCACAATAAAGGCCACAACAAAGCTGTGATAAAATAAGACATAGGTAAAGGGTATTTGTTGAGGCCAGATATGGACATGCTGCAACAAAGCCGCGATAAAGCTGCAATAAAGTCGCGATAAAAACACTTTGTGCTAGAAAATCGTAAAGCAGAGAGGCCTCAATAAGGCTGCAACAAAGCTGCAATATAGTTACAATAAAGTCGCAATAACACACTTTTTACTTGAAAATCGTAAACGAAAAAAGCCTCAATAAAGCTGCAACAAAGCTGTTTTAAAGTCGCGATAAAAACACTTGGTTTTCAAAAATCGTAAAACAAACAGCCTCAATAAAGCTTCAATAAAGCTGCCATAAAAATACTTGAAGAAAACCAAGTTGAACAATGGGCTGTTTCATGTTTCCAACAAGGAAATTTTGCAAACAAAGAAATAGCAATATATCTACAAGCACGATCATCAATAGCTATCACAGAGACTTGATGGCTTGGCCTTAAACTCTGCTTGTGCCTGATATATATCCAAGGTTCTCTCTTTCAAGCCTCTCTTGTACAAGGGAAGGGGCTGGAGTAGCTGTATTAGTCATAGGCCCAGCATTGTGTACCGGTTATGTTTTGGTAAGTGAGCCGGGTGTGAGTCTGTCACGTTCTTGGTCACATCGTGACAAGTGATGTGACTGCCAGCACATCTTGCCACTTCGTTCTCCCTGGCTTCCTCTGGCTTCCTCTGGGTTTCTGGGTTGATTCACACTTCTCTGGGTCCATTCACACCTTATGCAGGCTCCACTAGTCTCTGAAGGGTCAGAAGGTGCTTAGTATGTCTCATTTCTGGCTCTGCCACTTCATACATTTTTCTCTGCATGTGAGCAAAGAGATCTGCCCCTGGAACTCAAAGCTTGCTGTCTTTTTACAACGAGATCCACCTGAGGGACTCAGAGCCTTGTTTGATGTGTTGAGATCCATCAGTATTCACGAGATCCGCCATTGGAACTCCGAAAATATTGGTGGCATTGAGACGACTTCATTCACCTTATCCTTGCAAAGAGATCCATCTTGGGACTCAGAGCATCGTTTGAGCCATTGAGATCCATCAGTATTTACGAGATCCGCCCCTGGAACTCCGAAAATATTGGTGGCATTGAGACGACTTCATTCACCTTATCCTTGCAAAGAGATCCATCTTGGGACTCAGAGCATTGCTTAAGCCATCAAGATCCATCAGTATTCACGAGATCCACCCCTGGAACTCCGAAAATATTGGTGGCATTAAGACGACTTCATTCACCTTTATTCCTTGTTTTATCATAATTCTGGCTGACAGGTCGTTTTCTAGCTCCGGCCCTTCCCAGAAGGCAGCTCTGATCTGGGCAGGAGCTCTCTCCCATTGACTGTGTTGTCCCTATTGAGCTTGATTTCGACGTTGAGACTTGCCTCCACAATCTAGTCTCAGGAGAGCGCAGTGCTCACATTGCTCAGTGGCACACTTAGGGATAGTCGTCTTGACTTTTCGGACCTAGCTTGGGAAAAGTGTGCTACCACATTTCTTGGCTCATTTGATCCGATGAAGGCAGACATCTTATTTCATCTTCGCTTTCATATCATTACCTACCCTCATCTCGACTTTGCAAACCTAGCCTGGGGGTGGTGTGCTATCACGTCCCTTGGCTCCTTTAATCCTGATGAAGGTGGAGATCTCATATCATGGGATCGTCGTCTTATAATTTGATTTCCTCCAGGCTCAAGTGTTTTTATCCCCTCACCCATCGTCCAACACTCCAGTTTCCCTATTTGATCCCGTGAAACCTGCTGCTCATTTACCCAGTATACTGCTGGGGGCTCTTTTGATGGAAGACCTTGAGCTTTGAGCATCAGAGGAGCAGAAAGCAGATCGTAACAGGGAGGCAGAGACATGGTGGGGGCAGGGGATGAATATGTTTAGTGTTATCGACGACTGTTCTTAAATTAACGACTTGTTCTTTGCGCTGTGTAATTTATTCCGATTTTCCTCTTGATTTAAAACAAACTTTATGAGAGCATCGGACTCATCGGCCAATAGCTCTGAAGGTGCCGAATGCACACGGATTTATCACCAACACGTTGTTGATGGCAGTATAAAATATTTCTATAGACCTTTGTCTCTGCTGGTCTGCTCTCGGGAATTTTTGGAGATCCAGAAGATAGGCACTAGCCTGACTGAGAAAAAATCAAGGTGCTAGGAGACTTGGCAGGAAAGCAACAACAAAAATCATTGTTCCAGTACTCATGATCGTAGTACGAGTAGCATTTCCAATATAGGCAACCTGACCTTTCCTCTTTACCACCAACATGCCAGCCAAAAAAAGCAAAAACAAAGAGCACCCAGCTACTTCTTCACCGAACCAAGTACTTAGTGCCAAGGAACGACATGCTGAAGCCCAGGCCAAGTAGCCATAAACACCTTCTGTCTCAGTCATAATATTTTCTCATTGGATACAGCAACCTTGAGGCTTCCCGTGAAAAGGCACGATTGGTGATGCAGAGGTAAGTCCTCCCTACTTCATTCATATTACGGACTATGGCAGTCGTCGAGCATATATGAAATCGTCAGAGGAGCTGTCAAGGCATGCAGAGACTCGTTGGGGGATAGACAAGGAATATTGTGAAGTGTAAGCCAAGCTGGCAGCTTCAAAGGTTCACAACTGAATTATATTGCAGCAAGCGTATGAGGTGGGTGGTTATTACCATATTGCTTCAAGTTGCTAAGATGGTTCAGAACATATACCGCACACCATGGCTTGGCTGCCCCTACAAACTGCTACATCCCTGCCAGGAAGCTGGGTCAAGCCGTGGCCTTCTTGCAGCTGGTTCCAAATGGGCAAATGCTCGAAAATGAAAAGAAGTCAGACACAGATGCGAAGAATTAAAAGGGGTGGCTGAGGAATAATTTTCAATTTATTTACACAATACAGAGTTCAATTTAATTCCACATCCAATACCTTGAGATAATATGGCCCCGTTGAACGTACTTGGTAAAATTATACCATCTAGAAAGTCTTTCATTGTTGGCACGCATTGAAAAGTCTTTGATTGTTCTTGTTGAGATCAAATGCGATGTGATGTGACGTGACCTAGCTCTCTTCCTCCATCACCATCAAGATTCCGGATGGCTTGCATGCTCAAGTTCTTTCAAGGCACCAAATTCAACTCGGTGGAGGATCAAGACTCCAGTAGTCAGAAGAGCTGGTATCTGGTGTGGGATGTCGGGCTATTCACAAGCCGGTGCGCCTCTATGTCTGATGTCTTTCTTGTTTTTTTTTTGAGCATTGACTCGAACTTTTGGGTGGCAGAACGGAAGCCAAGGCCTATCTGGATAATCCCAGCTCCCAGGCCCTCACCCAGCATCTTCAGTGCTCTGACACGCTTGAAAAGTGGGGGCTTCTCTGTGGAAAACACCACCAAGACGAGGAGTACGGTGAGACTGTGCCGGACTCGGAGCCAGAGCAAGCCAGCACAGGGGAAGTGTCCCAGGCACCAACACGAGCACTGCAATACGATGTCGGCATCATGTTGACCCTCAAGATGTGTTGAGATCTGACGATTCTATTGTCAAGATTGAGTGTCCATACGAGTTCATCTGTAGCGCCAGAGCCCTGCCGTATCTGCCGCCGCCAAATCTGATATACGGACACACTATCAAGGAGGAGTCGCCTCTGCCACTTATCAAGCTCGAGTTGTCTCCCCACCAGCCATCATGCTCCAGCTCCCGGGTGGTGCGAGCTATGCCCACCCCAAACAGCAACAGTCCCAACACGTCTCCAGTGTCTGGGGTGTGTGTCCCTACTCGTACCAACTTCGTCACCCAGGTCCGCCCAGTCGTCCCAGCCCGCAAACGTCTCAGTCGAGGGGAAGCAGAAGGCCCTTGAAGGGCTCAGCGCATTACGATCCAAGTCCTTTTATTGCAACTTTATTGCAGCTTTATTACAGCTTTATTTGTTTACGATTTTCAAGTAAAAAGTGTGTTATTGCGACTTTATTGCAACTATATTGCAGCTTTGTTGCAGCTTTATTGAGGCCTCTCTGCTTTACAATTGTCTAGCACAAAGTGTTTTGATCACAACTTTATTGCAGCTTTATCGCGGCTTTGTTGCAGCATGTCCATATCTGGCCTCAACAAATACCCTTTACCTATGTCTTATTTTATCACAGCTTTGTTGTGGCCTTTATTGTGGCTTTATAGCAGCTGCATCCACCATACATATTTGTCTTGGCCTGACCTATAGGTATTGCGACTTTTTCACGGCTTTATTGTGGACTTTACTGCGGCCTAGGCGGATTTGCTTGAAGCCCTTCCAACTAGAATGGGGTGCCCTATAGTGCACCCCATTCTAACTAGAAGGGATATGTGGGCTGCATAGGTGGAACACCCCACTTGTGCTATGGATGGTACAAGTAGTGTTGGCACCCCACCCAAAAAAATATGCCACTAATAGTCTTGGCATCGTCAACAACAGCGAGCACGGATGTTGAATGATTAAGCATGGTGCACAACAGCAGGGACCACACAGATAGTAATAGTAGTTTTGTATGGTATTAATGGTAGGTAGTGAAAAAAGTCTTGGCATCGTTGACAACAGTGAGCACGGATGTTGAATGATTAAGCATGATGGACAACAGCGGGGACCACACAGATAGTAATAGTAGTTTTGTATGGTATTGATGGTAGGTAATGAAAAAAGTCTTGGCATCGTTGACAACAGTGAGCTCACCTATATATACTATGAGCGGTGCTAGTGGTCTTGATGTCGTCAATGGCAGGGTGCCTTGACAGTGAGCACTGGGGGTGAGCCCCCAGCGGTAAGGCATTTCCGGAGCAGCCGAAAGGGGAATGATCTTACTTGGGTACCCAAGTAAGAGGTGAATATAGCTAGGTTCTGCCCGCACGCGGCCCTGTCACCACAGTACATCCAGCGGCGTGGCGTCCCTGAGCCGCAGCCGAGTGTACTTGGTGCTGCCGCTGCCGCTGCCTGAGATCGGATCGGATCGCCATTGAGTATAAGCGCCTCGCCGTGGTGGTAAACACGGGTGCAAGCGGAAATGGGAGGGACGGCATGGAGGGCCAGAGAGAGGGCGAGTCTCGCAAGCTGTGTCCGTATCCACGCCACCTGCACAGAGTAAACGCCGTGTCAGCGCGCGGTCGTTGCAGCAAGCACTCAGCTGTCGGAACCCGAGCAGCGCCGTGGGGCTGTTGTGACCCGAGCTGAAGGCGATGTAAACGTGAGCGACATGTCGGAGGGAAAATGACTGGATCGAATACGTGCCTGCATGTCTATCTCCCATCTACTGGGTCGGCTCGGAAGTGCGCGAATGTGGAGTCCGTATAAAGTAACTTTCGCAAAGTAACTTGTACTGTACTTGCCCCTTTCGGCATATCTGCCGAAAGTTAACTTGGGTTCCCACGCATGGCCAAATTAACTTGTGCTGGCCACCTACTTCCTGTGTTTGCATCGGGGCTTCTGGTGTCTGCCTTTGCACCTTCTCTTGATAACTTTGACTTTTTACTTCCATTTTTGACTGGAATGGTCCCTCGGACTCATTGCTATATCTATGTAGCAGGCGATTTATTCAACGACTCGGTCGCTCGGACTTAGTGCCTAGAGTTAACCATGGCCAGTCTATCAACTGGTTCTGAAGTCATCTAAAGGTGCAGGGATGGGTATACAACACATTTATTCCCAGTGTATTGCAAGGTTTTGTGCAGGCGGCGAGTACAATAATGTCTCAACCAACCATTTTACAGGCTACTAAGAGATGGTGAATTGCTCGGATTTGATACAGATTCTACAGCAGCGAATTTATATCTCTCTCGACTCCAATGATCTGTGTACAGAGTGATGGTGTCCGTCAAATCGATTACCTACCACAAAGACTTGAGAGTCGTCAAACAGAAAGAGAGTGATGCGTGCGCCGCACAAATATTGAGGGTTATTCAATTTATAGCTGTGAAGGCTAACCTTGCAATTTACACTGCGACAGGCAGAACAACGAGAAAGACTGAACTCATGTTTCAGGTGCTTCACGATGGCCTGTTATAATCTGGCAGCATGTGCGGCATAATGTTTCAATGAGCCAAACCACAACTCACATTGGAGTGGATTGTGGGTAAGTTGGGCTTTTAATACTTATACGAGCGGTACTTCAAGTTAACTCATGTTACTTGACGCTAACTTGAGCTACTAGTAACTTGCCGCTAACTTGCCGCTAACTTGCCCGCCAAGTTAGATCAAGCAAACATGGCCAAAGTAACTTGGACCATCAGATGCACCAAGTTCGCAGTACGGTCCAAGTTAAAAACATGTTAGGCAAAAAAAATCACTCGGGCTGTGTTAGAGCGTCCATAACGAGTTGAATCGTGTACAGAAGGACTGTTTGGAAATTATATAATCGTCCAGAGTGCCCCAGCCCCCGTTGCGCGCCTTGTGCTTCATCGTGTACCAACCTTGACTTGAACACCAGGCGTCAAACGATCCTCTTCGCCGCTCTCCTCCTCTTTGTAATCACCCACTCGCTTTCTCTTCAACCCCTTGGGCTCGATGATCGCGACGGTTGTTTGTGGTCCCACAACTTTTGTTTCCTGCACTGAGTCCACATCCATCGGGTCACAATGCGGAGCCTCGCACAGTGGGTTGGAGTGGGTCGATTCATTTGGCTTCGGTCCCTCTGGCTTGTTAGCCTCCCATTGGTAATCGTTCCCCTGGAGATCATATGCACCAGCGAGCAAGAAGCTTGCAGGAATGCGTGCAGCTGCGGCTTTGCGGATTACGGTCTTGATTTTACACCACTTGTGGGGGGGTAATTTCCGTTCCAAAGAAGGGTTCGGGAACCTGCAAAAGGGTCTCAGGTATCATCAAATGCTGTGAGAACTTTGGAAGCTTGATGCGCTGGGAAGTTCACTGGCACACGGAATGTACACCAGGGCGTATATACGTACTTAATTCAAAATGTCATCGGGCATTAACTTGGATCCAAGCTTGCATGCGCACATTTGTTCACTGAAGCGACCGCCCTTTTCGCATCACACGCCATTTTTTGCTTTTTGCATTTATATTCAAGGCCATATCAGGCCATCACAAGGCATAGAACACTCCCACACAAGGTATTGGCGGTAACATGCAACTAACTTGGCCTAACATTGCTGTACTGGTTCTTACTGGAATGTGCGGAACTGCTACTGTACTTGTACTTTTACTGTACTGTACTTGGCAAACTAACTTGCCCTGCCACAAGTACAGTAAAGTTAGTTTGCGCAGGCCAAGTTAGTTTGCGCAAGTTACTTTGTTAGCCATCGCGAATGTGACGCCTCATGGCGGTCTCCTGTGCGGGTCACATACGGGACATCGATCAGCGGCAGAGGGAGTCCGCGGTGGCATCACAACCCCCGACCAGGCAAGTACGAAGTCAGAAAACCTGTGGGTGGTCAGTAAGGACACGGTAGGCCACATGAGGGCCTACATACTCGCATTGGGGTAGGGTTATGTGCTCTGGCCCCGGTACTGTAGCGGAGGATGCGGAGGAGCGACCCCAAGCTCAGTAGTTCGTCTTCTGTGTCGAGCTGTGCGACGGGCTTGGGGTGAGGTGCTGAGCGACGGGTCGGAAGTGACTCGGACATGGATGCGGTCGTGGGCGAGTTCTCGGAGCGTCAGAACATAGCACGCCAGAACACAGCAGAGCGAGGTGGTGGCGCGAAGGAAGAGGCGCGTGTGACGAAGTGACTAATCCTGCTTGTTTCTCGTCCATGACCGGGATCTAGATATCTAGCGTCCAGTGGGTGGTGGAAGATCAAGGCGGAGGCCGTCATCCATCAAAACAACCAGCAAACCACAACACCTCTCTTCACTGAACCACCACCATGACTTTTCGCCTCGCGCATTGCAGACACTTAGCCCCTGCTTCAACTGCTCGTAAAAAAATCTCTGAACGCCATCGCCTAGTTCTGACCCTCTGCCCGCATGAATCGCCGACGGTTCGGGTCAAACTCTCTTTGAATTTGCGAGACGGGCTGCGGCGTAAAGCCTGCGCAATTACGCGTATATCTCTCCGCCATCGAGGTTTTTTTATCACTTGGCGCGTATTTCCAAACCTTGGCCACTCTCTGTAGGCTCAGGGCGCGGAAAATCGCCCTTGAGCTCACAACGCGCGTAACACACCGGCGCGAGCCACGTCCAATGGTTGACTTCTCTACTCACGCCCTTTGCCGCCTTTTGCCGCCCCTTGCCAGCACAGAGGTGGCGCCCAACTGCCGCTCCCAAAGGGGCGGCACTTTTGTCACGCTGCTGCCCTAGTGTTTCCTTTCTGGCACCATCGTACATAACCCAAGCAGTTAAAGAAAGCACCAAAGAACCAATCTGTCGCGTGTTGTATCTGCTAAGATTCTCGTCTCTGAAGCCAAACCAATCAATTACACTCGCAATTGGCGTGCTAAAGCAAACACATAAGTAGCTTATATTCTTGATCTTTTCCCTCTTGACTCATCGGAACTTCAACAAAAGAGCGACCGGAAATACTTACCAAGCGATTTGTCGCTTCAACTACGCGTAAACAGTTGCATTTCATACAGATTGTACATCTTTGCCCTTGCCGAGTTTCACTTTTCAATGCCGCGTCTTGCCATAAGTGTGGCTTGCCAAGCCTGGATAAAATTCACGGTCATTCCTCTTATGCTTCTGGACTCTTAGATATTTGTAGACGGGTTTTTATGACTTTGCTAACAGTGAGATTTCGGCCAGACCACAAGTTGAGAATTTTTCGAATGCACTTGCGAGTTTTCACCAGTCTAGTACTCGGTTTGTATTTCTTCCAGCCAGTCTGCTTTCCGGCAATCGGCCCCGCAATATGCGACCTGGTGCGCGTAAATTCATCGAAGAGGCGGGGGTATCGAATCAGGAGTTCACCTGCCAACACGCTACACAGCGCTTGAATTCCGCGGCCACCGTCTCCTGCGTGGCACAGTCAGGGCGAGTGTAGGCCCCTCACACCTATGCGGCGACGGAGTGGTCCTCGCTCATTCAATCCAACACGTCAGGCTCCATCCACCGATCCTGCGCGATCCAAGAATAATCGTGCGCCACCTCTGCGCCGTTTGCGCCGCGGAACATCATGGTCTCTTCAGCTTCTACGTCGGGTCAGCGATGCGTCAGGAAAGAGAGCTCGGGCTTACTGGGCTGTGTGTGGCGCACGATGATCTAGACGAGGATGGTTGAGTTGGTGCGCACGGCGATGCGGAGGAGCTGCTCAGCCTGTGGTCGGCGGCCCCAGAGCTTAAACGCCGCTAATGCAGCAGTGTCCGCCAGGTCGCTCCTGGCGTGGTTGTAGCACCGCTTCTCGGTTTCGGGATCGAATAGCGTGGCGCTCGGCGCGAACCGAGGTGATGGCGGAGGGGTGGAGCCACGTCTGGAAAGAAGAGCGCATCGGCGAAGTATTAGCTGCAAATTAAGAACGGACCCAGCCAGAACCGCTGGTCTAGGTTGTCCCCGGGGCAGAGGTGCAGCATCCGAAGAGTGTGGTGCTCAAGAATAATCGAATTGGAAACCCGTTATTCAAATAAAGCCGCGACACGTACGTGCCTGGAGAACGCACATGTACAGTCGCCTCAGGAGGATATCGTAGAACTTGCCAACACATGGCCCGTCGTCGTCAAAGCAGTTCCTACCCAGCCATTCAGGTAGCAGTGTCCTAGCTGTCAACAAATTAGAGACAGCTAAATTATCTTCCAGGTACCAACCTTTTGCTTCCGCAAATTCCAGGACCTCGACCGAAAACAAAAGGTCCGGCGAGAGGTACGCGATTTGGATGCCCGCTTCGACGCCGTTGCTGTCCTGGAGCGCTTTCATGAGGTATTGAGTGGCTTCATTGCGCCTTCCACAGCGACACAGATCTTGTACGATTCCCAAACTACGATGTGGAATCTGCTCAAAATCGTGTGCCGGTTTGGTACCAGTTTCAATTCAGTTCCACAGTTCCACTCCGAGTCGACGCGCACTTTCTTTGGGATTCTTCTAAGACGATTCCTTGGCGCCTAGTCCGCATTCGGCCCTCGCAGTGAATCCGAGTCGTTTATCCATCAAAGGCGGTAAACGGAAATCCAGGTGAATGCAGATGACTCCGATGGGTGGAGGGTTTTTGTGACGGTCCCGCGCTGTTACTATTCGGGCTGTGACCTACACGTGGTCCCCGTAACCTTTCCATGACGACGCCATCGTTACCGGCAAGGGGAACTCGGGATTCAAAATAAGTACATAGGGTCGAAAAGTTTTTTTCGACCCTCGGCGGACCCCCCCTCCCCCCCCTCCTTCCATATAGGGAAGGAGTTTCCCACCCCTAGCGCCGGGCCGTCGCCTCCGCTTAGGGCCGCAGCTTAGGATACCACTGGGGGCAAGCTCGACGGGCAGTTTGACTATCTTACAGTGTAGTAGCAGCTTCCTGGCCATCTAATATACCTCTGGTGTGCTCTTCCTTACACCCCTGTACTATACTGGTCTATCACCCCCACTTTAGCACTGGGCACCAAATTATCATAACCTAGGTGTATATTGGCAGCGAAAATAGTGGGACTGTATATCCATGATAGTGAGTCTCAAGTTATTTTTTTTTGAACATCGGGGAAGGTGGTTGAGCCAACGGAAGGCAAAATCTACGCATCGTACGTGATCCGGCATTCCATATTAGGAAATTGACCTCCAAGATGGTTCGGGCATCGTACAAACCCTACCTGACATTGTCCAAACGGTAAATTGAGGGTTTTCAACCCCTTCCAACAAAAGTATCAAAAAGTTTTTTTCAGCCTCCCCCGGGACCCCCCCCCCCCTCCCCACGTACGAAATTTTAATCCCGAGTTCCCCTTGGTTACCGGTGGAGGTTCACTCTTTGGGGTCTACAGAGGATTGTGCTGCCTGGAAACCTGAAGTTTCCGCGATTCTTCGTACTGCTGGTCTTCCTCTACCTTCCTGGTGCACTACTGGACCATATCCGCTGTTGTCCGATGCAATCTTGCCACTCCTGTCGGAACTTTCTGAGCTGCCGAATTCCTTCTATGCAGACTCCTGCAATGCCACCCAACATCGTCTTGAAGACGTGTTGAACCTTACGCTCTCGACTGTTTTAGATATACGATCTCTCATCGCACATTATGGTCCTTCACGCTCGGCCATTCCTTTCGTCTCCAGTTTGATACGGGTACTGGCCCACATGTGCGCGAAAGAGGCCATTATAAGGTATTTACTTTACTCTCTTAATAATCCGAGTCCGGCTCACGTTCCATTTACAGGACAGATGCGAAATTCGTGCGGCCGAGGACTACAACACCTCATCATGGGGAACTTGACGGAACCGCGACCTTGCTTGCATGCCATTCTGTGGAAAGTCCGGAACCAGATCCCGTAACAGCTATGCCTGAGGATGGCTCGGATTCCTCTTGCTCTCGGATCTACCCTATGAGCGTTGATAGCGAAAGCGACCTTTCCAACTTGGGTGCCGCTTCCATCAACGTTCCTCTAGATGCCCATGTTCTTCCCGGACGTGGAAGGCATCTCTGCGCTATCCTCCCGTTCCTCTGCGTAGCCGACGACGATAACATTGTCGACGTCATGTCTAGCGTTGCATGTCAACACTATGTTTGGGGCATTCCGCAGCCCGCAGTCGGCTTCGCCCTGTCGAAATCAGGTACAATCATCACTCTTGTCCTATCGTGGATGGATGCTGCCACGGTCGGTCTTTCAAGAAAGCTGTTGATGCCATTGTCTCACCGGCTTTTTAGCGCATTGTTCATGTCGCTTTCCCTTCCCTATTCAAAAACTCCAGTCAGAGCGCTGCTCTGAGAGTATTTGATTTGACCAATGCCGCTGGAGCGCTTTCCTTTTCGCAGCTCGTCTTGAACCTGTCAAATGATTTCACTGTCATTTCCGAGAGGGGATTCGTCGGATGCGAGAACAATAGGCTTGATTGGCGCTCAGACAGTATTCCATCAGAGGACTTTCGCCGGCAGGACCGTGTTTCCCGGTGGGTGCGTGAGGTCGCAATGTGAGCAAGTACTTCTTTCACATATGGTGACTGACTACTTTATCAGATCTTCGGGGAAATCACCATCCCTTCCTCCCACTCCCCCCTCGAGTCCACCAACGAGAACCTCCACTCGTTCATCCGGCACCTCTGACGAAGCGATGTTGTTAACGTAATCTCCCTTCTGTTTTTATCCGCTCCTCGTGTTGACACACCGTGCGAAGGAGAAAAGACAAGACGCCCCAGTCCCTGGCATACCCCAACGATCCGGGATTCATCGCACGATCCGCGGGCCGTGGCAGCAGTCGTGGTCCGAAGTCGTACCTCTCAAGTTCTATGTATGTCTCTTTTAGTCTGCTCTCTCGTCAACGCTGAGCGCATCATGTCCCTATCAGTTTCGCGGCGCAGCCTGCCGAAGGACTGGGCGATGAAAAGGCCCAAATCTTGACTTGGATGTTCGAGAGGAAGGTGCAAAGAATTGCGCGGATCCCATTTCGGGTGAATGAAAGAATAACTGAGGAGCAGAAGGAAATAAATGCAATGTTGAAGGTGTACGGCAAAATGTGCGACTTTCGCAGAGCGTTGTGGAAGCAGGTATGTATGTTGATCAGTGGTGTGCGCTTGTTCTCAGACTTGGGTCACAGAATCAGCCACCGCCTGTCGACAAGAGTTTGGCGCAGTCGAGAGATAGTCTCATTGCAGAACTACACCATGAAGATGAAGCACCGCTCCTGGCATCGGAACACCAGCGCCTGTTGTCCGGGCGTCTCTCATCTCTTCTGTCCGCGACGGCGGGTGCATCCCTTTTGGATTCCAAGCGTGCTGGATTAAACGTTTACGAGGCGGAATGCCGCCACACCTGGGACGCGCTTCAATACCACTTTTATGTTGCGACCGAAGAGGAGATCATCTCACCCTACGTGATGTAAGTTCCCATTCATTTGGTTGTTGAAATCGAAGTTCAATCCCCCTTCCTCTTTCAAGGCTAGAACACACTATCCATTTCGCTCGAAACGCTCTCATAGACCGAATCGAGACCGAAACATTTCTGACAAGCTACACAGAACAAGTGGATTGTACCGTCGACTTGTGCAGCGATGCGGCCAAAGAATCGTTGCGGCTGGGTCAATCTGTGTCAGAACAGGCCGTAGCCGCTTCTGCTCAGGCCCTAAAATTCGGCCAGGAGAACATAATTCTTCATATCGACGACAAGATCAAATCTCGCGTCAAGGAGCGCTCGACGACAGAACCTCGGGATGGCAAATGTGATGCCATCTTATTCGTCTCTGTTCCCAGCACGAGTATGCTCGCCAAAAATGTGGGCATCATTCGTTATACAGATGTGCCGAGGCCGCCGCCAACTTCCCCGACTCTGCAAAATCGTTTCTCGGTGACCACCCCTGCACCAGCCAGTCAATTGCAGAAATCGCTCCAGACAGTACCGTCGTTCGAGGGCCATCTCCTTCTCCCTCATGCCACTGCAGAGTATAAAAAGCGTGACGATCCCGCCGGCAAAGCCTTAAACCAAGGGCGAATGTATATCGTGTCCGTCGTCTCATTCTACTCCTCCCTCGGTATCGAAAACTTTCCCTTTTACTGTTTGGTCGCCTCCGGCACGTTGGGAGCAATTCTCATGGGCTGGAAATCATCTAAGCATCGGGTAAGCGCTACTTCCTTTAAATACCCATGAATTGTGCTGAATTCCTCGCAGCAAATCTATCTGTTGGAGCGGAATGTCCAGACTTTTGAAATTTCGTCCCCAATCCAGGCCTTTCACTTTGCGACGTTCCTCTTACGGCTTCGGGACAATCAGAAGGAGTTGAAAGAGCAGGTCCAAGAGAAATTGAACGACAATCTAGACACGAAGCGGCTTACGGAGTGGACGAAATCGGCCCAGATAGCCGAGTTCGAGGCCACTCAAGCTGAAACAACCCTAGCGGCCGAGGGGAATACGACCGCAACTTCGGCAGTTATCCTTAGAGCGTAGGCCAGACTTGATAGGTGTGGTTATCCTTCTCATCTCAGTTCTGACACCATTGACGGGTCGTTCCTTGCCCTCGTTGGCTATATAGAATTGTTCTATTCGTGTACTCTCAATTCATCGTATCCTTCTTATTGCTGGAGTTCATCACAAACTGGCAGCTGCTCGAAATGGAGACGGTGGTGAAGCTTCTCCTGTCGATGCAGACACAACGGCTTTCATTCCGATCATGCGCTCACCGCTTGCCACATTGCTTTGTTTCTACCACTATCGCCATTCTAATTTCTATGCACACGTGAAGTGCTTCAAGTGTGTCATGGACGACGCAACGAGGTCGTCTGATCTAATCGTGGAGTAACAAGTTAACCGGGAATCGTAGCAGCTACACGTACGAAAATATGGTTCCTGGTAAATTCAAGATTGGCGACATCGTCGAAATGCAGGTCTGCTTTGTGGCGATAGCTTCTGTGCGGAACACCGTCAAGATCACGACCCGGCTTCAGGCTCTGACGCTCTTGGATGACGAGTATTCCAAGGTGACTGTATTGATTGCATTATGTCGCACCTATTGCGTATTAACCCACTGATATCGTAGGAAGCGGCGGTGGCGCGCAAAGAGGCGATGAGACGCCCCCCCGTTCCCACAGCCATTCGTCGCAAGGTTGGTTACTTCAGAGCGGACGCGGAAGAAGATATATATCTAGGCTAATTCGAGGGCTTTGAACAAAAGAATAGCTACTTATACATAGTTGCCGCCGAACTTTCAACCTTTCAACAATAAAGCATGGCGGAAACTTCCTCCTCCTCGAGACGCTCTGACAGGGGAACACTGGGCCCTGTAGAAAGGCGAGGGAAATACAGGTCTAGTAACCATGGTATGCGTACCTTGGTGAACTTGATTGTCACCGTCTAGATCCCCAAAACTGACCATTTCCATATCTGGGACAACAGGTAGGCCATCAGTCATTTCGCCGTCGAAATCAAAAGGGATCTCCACATCAAGTGTATCCTCAGCATCGGCGCTGATTGATTCTGCAATGGGATGAGGCACGGAGGAATTAGGAATTGGATGACATTGAGCCAGCGCACCATAGTCTTCGCCATCAGACATTCCATCCGATTCGGAATAATTGTTGCCTGTGTCAATCTCTCGCACTGCCTGACCGTCAGAGTCATACCTGCACTCAAGTATCTGCACTCACAATATGCCAGTAGATCATCGCGCGTGCAAGATACCTGGAAGAGTGGATACCCGAGTTCTATGGCTACGTCCTGGCTGTTGAGATCAAACTCTTTAGCTTCATGGAACTGACGAATCCCAGCGTGGACTTCCGTGTCCCAGGAATATGCCCAGACTGTTTGGAAGGTACTGATATCCGGGAACCCACAGTCCCTCGCCTCCTCCGCGCTAAGGCGTGCCACACCTGACGGATCCATTGACCAGTACCCGGGGGATCCAGGAATCGCAAAACGTCTTGGGTCATTCGTTTCAAAATCGGTCCAAGGACAAAGAAAGAGATAGCCAGGGGGTAAATTTTCGATCGGCCCTAACATTTGCAGACGGAAATCGATACCATAGACTAGAACTGCGCAAATGATCAGCGAAATTACTCATTATGATGGAAGCGAAACTCACAATAATCCTGGTGGTTAGTCCTGATGTCGAGAGAGTTGAATATGTGATTAACCTCTGCCAGCCAACCCTCGGAGCAAACATCATCGGGGGATACTCGACGCTGATATTCATGCGCGACACAGGCAGAATTCACACTAATTTGAGCATTGGTAGGATTGATCGAGAGACGACCAAGGGAATGAGAAGCATACCGAATCCAACCATTCTCCAGAATCGAGGTGCCTTCCTCTAACGTTATCCTGGGAACTCATGAGATGAAAGCAGTGAATCACTGAGGTGAACCCACCAGTCCCAGTTATCTTGGATGTTTGGGTCCGCCCTCGACCATCCACCATCAATCACCTTGAAATTTGGCGAAAATGCAACTTCGAACGACCTTTCGAACTCCGAGCCTGAAGCATGACAGATAGATCCCAGTTGAACAGGGATATTTGTTGCGTTTGTGAGAGTGCGCTCCCAGTACAGACACCAGTTGCAAAGGCGGTGGTAATCTACCAGTGAGATTGAACTGATTATTTCAGATGTCGGCGGCGGACTCAGAAGGGAACGGGTGGGTGTGGGAAAACTACTGTGAAGATTAACAAGGGCGGCAGCCCAAGATGCAGGCGGAGTGAGCTCAATGCTGAGAACCCCAGTTGAGGGTCGTATCCATGGTGTGTAGTCAGACCAGTGCTGTGGCGTCTGTCAGGTACATGATCTCGTTGTGCCGATGGTCTTACCGGCGGTCTCCCACATACAAGGGATATGTATTCACTTGCGTCCTGCAGAAATATGGGTAAGTTAGCAAGGCAAAAGATGCTCTTACGCGGAGGTGTGCATCCTGACAGACCGTAAGGCTAATATTTCACCTGTATCACTAATCATTTGTCTCATGTCACGGCACTAGCCAGGGAAATTGGACCGTAAATCCACGACTCCAGCTATTCACGGCTAGTGCCGTTGCCAATGACCTTCTCCTCTTCCCCTTTTGGGGAGCAGGCGGCACATGTCCTCGCCTCGCCCCTCTCTGGTTGATGGGTCGGCTGGGGTGCTGCCATGGATCCATTTGATGGACGCAACGGTTAGTGATCCAAGCATCTTGACACTGCCATCAATAACGATCAGATGTCCTCGACGTCGTTGGCGACGATTAGGCTCGTGTCCAGCCGTTATCCGTTCACAATGACGAGCAAGCAAGAATTGTGAACTATAACGGCTGGTGGCACTTAGCCGTAAGTTGATAGATGGCGATTTTAAACTCCGATTATACCATATTAAGACTGCCGCCGGTTCTTGAAATGGAAATGTGGCTATGCCAAATTTTCAAGGATTTGCGCGTCGCCCCTTCCTGTTTCAAGGATCCGTCTGGAACGAGACAATCAGGAGGTCCAGGATCAGTCACAGAGGGCTTCAGGACCTTTGAATCAATGGACATAGTCAAGAAGGAAGTAAGTACAAATCGATCAAGAAGCAAGATAGGGGATGATAGCGCTTAGCGGTACTCGGACTTACTCGGACCGTCGGCGGTAAGTCCTAATAAGGTATAATCGGACTTTGAAATTTCCATCTATCAACTTACGGCTAAGTGCCACCAGCCGTTATGGTAAGGAATACCTGCTTGCTTGTCATTCCTGCACCTAACGGCTGGACACGAGCCTGGGCGACGATGCCAACCACGATACCGAAATTTGCTTCAAAAATCGCAAAAAATATTGTAGGACACGGAGTGTATATGTACAATACATTTTACAAGGTAAGGAAGCAAAATCCCGTCAAACAGAGGCATAATGCACCTGAGGACTGGGCTTGAAGAGCCTCACGCGGGTGAGATGATGGTGGTGTACAGCCACTGATTGACGTGATCATTGGGATTGATCCCCTGAATCCTCGATGATTTTGCGAATTGCGGACACATAGGTGGGATAGCTCTGCAGGAATCTTTCAGGTAGCAATTATTATTTGAAAAAGTACATTTAGGAAGAGAAATTAATGTTTGACCATTTTTTCTGGTCGAGATTTTGTTCAATTGCTACCTGTAGCAAAAATAATGATTACCTTGCCGTCGTAGCAATATTTGATTATGTCTTCTTCCAGTAAGGATGTATTCTCTTCACAGGAACACTAAAAATGAATTGGGGGTCGAGAAAAGTCCTGTACGATGATTCAGGCCTCTCTGGGGTCTGATAACTGGGCTTATTTCGTTGCAATGGGACGCATTTATGGCGTTTTCAATTCAGATTTAAAGACGCCATAATCATGCTTACACACCCATATAAATTTTGGAATGATCAGAAAAAGTTTATTTTTCACTCGGGAACACCTCTTTTGATGGTTTTCGGGGCATGGAAGGCTCAGATATCATACTAGGAGTGTCTAGAGTGAACAATAAGGTCATATGGACCTTATATGATCGAAAGACCTTGGGTATTTAATCTTCTAGGATGATCGTTGACTGAATATGCTCGAAAAGTGGGGTAGTTGAATGTTGTAAACCGTAATGAGCATGTCACACAAGTTTGACCAATGTCTATATATTGTTAATGACTCGAGTTTCCGGCGTGATTGTTTCTAATTCATGAAGATACATCCCATGGAAGCTCTCTGAAATAATCCCGGATTTTTCTTAGCCCTAGCCCTTGTGCTATTGCTCGATTGCATTTTAAGCGCCCGTGAAGCGCCGACCGGCCCGCAAGTCCGAACGTCAGTTCGCGACGAGAAATCGCAGGTACGCCAACTCCCGAAAAACGATAACCGACCCAATTGCACAGTATCAACCTTTTTCTACACTATATTGGCCCCTTATCTTGAGTCTGTAGGCCAAAATACGAATCAAAAGGAATTGATTTTAAGATATACAATAATAATACATTTGGGTGCACTAAGGTAAAAGGGGGCAAAGTATGTGTATAACAGAAAAGCACAGCTGCAGTAATATATGTGGAGGTGCGGGTAGTGTGCAAGAGCAACGCAAGCGGGGTGGGCGCCACAGCGTACACAGAAATGCGCCCCGTGACATGCGTGGAGCAGCGGAAAAGGCAAGTAGCGCGGCGTGGACGGGACGGGACGGGAAGTGGCATGTAACATTGTGCCGTTACTCCAGGAGCAGGGGCCAGGGCGTGTAAATGGGGGGCGGGCGCAGGTAGCCGAGCGGTGTGGGCGGGACGCGGATCGGCAATGATGGGACCAAGGGGAACTCGGGATTTGAAATAAGTACATAGGGTCGAAAAGTTTTTTCCGACCCTCGGCGGACCCCCCCTCCCCCCCCCCCCCCCCTCCTTCCATATAGGGAAGGAGTTTCCCACCCCTAGCGCCGGGCCGTCGCCTCCGCTTAGGGCCGCAGCTTGGGACACTACTGGGGGTGGGCTTGACAGGCAGTTTGACTATCTTACAGTGTAGTAACAGCTTCCTGTCCATCTAATATACCTCTGGTGTGCTCTTCCTTACACCCCTGTACTATACTGGTCTATCACCCCCACTTTACACTGGGCACCAAATTATCATAACGTAGTGGTATATTGGCAGGGAAAAATAGTGGGACTGTATATCCATGATAGTGAGTGTCAAGTTATTTTTTTTTGAACATCGGGTAAGGTGGTTGAGCCAACGGAAAGCAAAATCTACGCGTCGTACGTGATCCGACATTCCATATTAGGAAGCTGACCTCCAAGATGGTTCGGGCATCGTACAAACCCTACCTGACACCTCTGGCATTGTCCAAACGGTAAATTGAGGGTTTTCAACCCCTTCTAACAAAAGTATCAAAAAGTTTTTTTCAGCCTCCCCTGGGACCCCCCCCTCCCCCCTCCCCACGTACGAAATTTTAATCCCGAGTTCCCCTTGGATGGGACGATAACAAGTGCAAACAATCGAGCGCGAGAAGCTGGCAAGCCGGCAAGCGCGCCAGTGATGGCGGGCATCCCGCCGCGGCTCGGGTATTCGCTAAATATTGAAATAATCAATGGGTCGCATCAACAACGAGATCCATGTATTTGCTACCATCAACATCAAGTGCCAGGCCCGCGGAGTTGTCCTAACCAGCAGACGGCTGGAGTCGTGGATTTACGGTGCAATTTACCTGGCTACATCCGTATGCCATAGTCTAATGTTTAGGGTTACGGCTCAATATTTGCAGGTAAGTGTCGTACGCACGAGGCAAGCCCGGAAAAACACTTCCGAGAAATGTGTATCACCATATCTCTGCCCTCCCTTCTTGTAAGGGACCAAATCTATTCAAGCATCACTATATTTGAATTCTTTGGAAAACGCAAGAATACGAGCCGTCGTGAAAAACCGCGGCGTGCAGCCCTCGTGTGCTCGCTATACCATAGAGTTGTAGGAGATTGGGATGTCTGTGATGCTACTTGTGAATTTCTGCAAGCTATGGTTCACCTTGAATATTCGTACCGGAGATTCGAATATCGGGATATCATCTCTCGCCATTGCTGTGCAGAAACTAGGTGAGGTTGTTGACATCCAACCTAGATTCCTGGAGGTACCTCTTCAGCGCCTTCTCCCTGGAACAATGCCGCCGTCATGACGGACTGCAAGCCAGGGATCCAAGCTTTGTACATCCTCCTCATGGAGGCTCGCCCATTCCGACGATGCACGACCCCAGATGGGTCATGTCGTACTTCTTGCAGCAAATTAAGGTCGCCGAAAGGAATCGTCCGAAAGGCTACGTTAGGAAGTAAATCGCTGCCAGTAGTACCGAGTGTTGAACTTACCGGAATTTTCCTTCGGAGCTGCCTCATTTATCATGGTGAAAGTGCCCCCCGCGACGGTGAAGTGCTTCGAGTGCGAAAAGAAGGCGCTCCTGTATCTGGAACATTTGATGTTCTCTCACCGAGCGACAATAGGACACGTACTGGGTCCGGGGTGAGACGTGTTTGCCATAGGTATATTCACTTGCCACCTGAGATTCAGTGGGTCGCTCTTCGTCCATGGGTGGTGGTGCTAAGAGGCCAAGGGATTAATCGCTCAACGTGGGAGCGCTTGGCTCCAAACCTAGTCGAGAAGCTGTATTTTTTGCGAGAAGTTGTCATAGAATACACAGCTTTGGAAGCTGTGGAATTAGAATATGATGAACGTTTGCTCCGAGTCTCCGACCACCTATCTGGGAGCAAAAGAGAGAGAGTATTACGTCACCGAGACTAGGGATGCAGCGCAGTTTATCGAGCCTAGTGGAACGAAAAACCAGTCGGGATATAATATGTGACGACTTTCCGGTTCAATGCAGCGATGCAACACGGCGTCTTTCCTGGGATTGGCATGAAACAGCTCCTCCCGCGCCTCACAGAGCAGCTCAACCCGCCAGTGGCGCGGCGCGCAAGGTCCCCGTCCCTGACTTCTGCGCGGTTTTACCGCAGGAGGACAATGAGATCATCTCGCAGGCGTGGCTCTGGCCACGCGTGAGCCAGTTCTTCCGTCCCAAAGACGTCATCGTTACCGAAACAGGTTCGTCCCTCGTTATTGAGTTCTCATTCAGAAACTGAGCGCGTTTGGTTGATGCAGGAACCGCGAACTTTGGCATCTTAGAAGTGCGGTTGCCTGTGGGAGCAGTGCTTATAAACCAGGTTCTGTGGGGGTCGATTGGGTGGGCCGGTGGCAGTACGCTCGGTGCGGCATTCGCTGCTTCGGAGATGGGCCTCAACCGGACGATGCTGTTCGTTGGCGATGGGAGCCTCCAGCTCACGGTCCAGGAACTGTCTTCGATGATCCGACACGGGCTCAAACCCATCATCTTTGTGCTCAACAACGCGGGCTACGAGATCGAACGCGTGATTCATGGACCTGAAAGGAAATATAACGACGTCGCGAATTGGGACTACGCGGGGCTGCTGCGTGTACTGGGCGACAAGGCGGGTACGGTGTCGCGGTCGTATACTGTGCGCACGAAGGACGAGTTGTCGAACTTATTGGACACGGCTGAGTTTGCGGAGGCTGACAAGATACAGATAGTTGAAGTGATGATGGAGACGCACGACGCGCCCCGGGCGTTGAAAGTGCAGCTAGAAATGGGACGGGGAAAGCCGGACATGTATACGCCTGTGTAAAGATTTTCTCTTATGTTTATGTGCTTGGAACATTTGCTGTATCAGTTTCAGAGGACAGAAGCAGGTCGCCAAAATAGACGGCTCCGGATAAGGGAAAATTTGTCTGTGGTTTAATTTCAAGTATCCCGAGTTTATTCGCATCTTACCCTTCAACCAACATCGTGGCGCTCAAGCCCACCACCTTCTGTTTGCAAAAACCGGTTCTATGCACCCGAATTTCAACGGCGTACGATGCCGGGGGGTGCGTCTGCCGCAAATTTGCCGCATAGAAGCACACATGACGAACTCGGAAAAACAGCATTTCCCGTCTCGATGATCTCATACCGGTAAGGATGGACACGGGTGCCTATTTTCCAGCCAGGCTGGGCGGGCCGCCCAAATTTAAAAAAACATTGAAAATGGGCGCACACATAGATCTTGGTGAGAAAATGATGTTCTCTCTACAAGACAGGACCTCCGCTTCGCTCCGGTTTGATGTAATCCAAAGTTGAGTTTCAAACAGCATGAACTTCAGGTGCCCGTGGGCCGTGGAGGGAATATCGAAGAGGAATTTGGTAACACACCCAAAACACACCCGTTGTCCATGAAATGCGGACCTCACCGAGATTAGCTCAGGACTTTCCAGCCCAAGGGAATTCAGTGCTATTGCGTAACTCGAGAAACCTTGCAGGAACAGCAGGCGATCTTTTCAAGGAATTGCTGTCAGGCACTAGCAAAGGTGCAAGCTGAACAAACGAAAACTCATGCTCAGCAATGCGCTCGTGGAGGAAGTATATGAAAGGGCGAGGAGAAGAGGAGAAAAAGAAGGAGGGAGGACGGATGGAGTGACAGAATCTATTCGTTCATGGAGGGGGTAAGGACTCCGGGGACCAAGTTCGGGTATATATATACCTTCATTAGCAAGGTTAACTCAACGCTCCCGACTTGAGATTAAAAGTGCGGTACTTAAGCCGGTGCTGCGAGGCTTCGTCAGTATATCATCTGGAGGATGTGAAACAAATGGGGAAAAAGTGCAGGGGCGCATGCCTCACCTTTTGTAGGACACACCCCCCCGCTTCGCATCACGCCGGTCTGGAGCGCAGGTGTTCCTGGCACCCAAATTGGGACGGAATCCCGTACGATTGGAGGGTAAGAGAAGATAGACAGACGCAAAAGCGAGAGATATCAGATCATCGGCAGGTGTTGTTCAGGACGTCGTTCGGCGGAGTGCGATGCAGTTTTGTGTGTTGTACCCCTGAATTGAGATTTCGTGGTGGATGGACATAGAGTACGGAAGAATTGATCCAGTCTTAGTCGATAGGCAACCAACTCTCAAGAAAGAAAATTGCGAACTTGAAGGGCTTCAAGTTCGATGCCAACCAAATTATTGATGTGTAGTGGGAGATGGGGTTGGATGAGTGATCTTCATAAAGTCTTGTTGCACAATGCCACAGTCTTTCGTCGCAAGGGAGGCGGCTGGGCGAGGATTGCTGCGGGGATGATGGGAGGAGGACAGGAGCAAGCGAATGGTGCCGCAGCAGACGGCTCTTTTGAGAGGTATAAAAGCACAGATGTGGGTAAGAGGTTAAGTTGGCCAGAAAGCCGAGGGAGCCCAAACCGGACAGATGAGTGCTAGAGACACAGAGATTATAAACACAGTCTGTAGCAGACCACGAGGATGCTGTGCAGAAGCAAAACCAGGTTAATTAAACCTTATGGAGCAAAAACGCAACAGGTGCAACGTGATGGGCACCGCCGAATGAGTAAAATCTCAAAGAACGGTTAATAAACTTTGGGTGTGCTCCCAACCGTTGACTTACAGTACTATGAATGTTTTGATCACAACCGGGGCCACAATCAGGGCCACGGGCCGGGGGGGTCAACAGTTGGGAGCACACCCAAAGTTTATAGACAGGATATCATTTTCTCACCAAGATCTAAATGTGCACCCATTTTCGATTTTTTTTTCATAGGGGGACCCCGCAAGTCTCGTTGGAAAATAGAGAGCACATCAAGGCGGTGAAAAAGCCATATCGACGGTCCAGCCGCAACAAACCGCTGAGTCAAATTCTCCTCACGAACCAACGCCTATTCAAAATCGAGGCAGCACGAGTCGATTTCACCGCGCGTGGGATGATGAGCGGTGCTCTCATTCCACTACCGCTGCCTCCCGTGCCTGAGGAACAGCCTGCCGACCCGGACGACGAACGGATTGATCAGGGCGATGTTCCCGGGCCCGCATGTCTTGGAGAGGTGAAGCTAGCTAAAACCTACGGTGTGTTTTCCACGCATATCCCTTTTATCTGTTTGTACTAAACCTCTCGTTGCTCTCAGTTCGCAAAGTACCTCGCGACGTCCATCAGCTGGCAGTGTACCTGGGTCAGCCGCGCCTCCACGAGCTCATTCGACGGTTCCTTTACGACCAATTCAATCCCGGTGCCCCGATTCCTGGGGGTCGAGTTCCAATATCCGACTGCCCCGAGTTCTCCGAGCGAGTCTTTATCTATAACTCGGCTCGGGCCATATTCCACGCTCCAAGCGACGTCTGCGGTGTGGGCGGTATGCACCACGAGCGGATTCGGGCCACGAAGTCGTGGTATCGCGGCCCACCACGATACGACTGTGTGTTCATCGAGCACGACCCCGACGCGCCTGGATTCCGGGGACTGCATGCCGCTCGTACCTTTCTTTTGTTCCGTTTCAAATTCCGCGGTGTGGACTACCCTTGCGCGCTTATTCAATGGTTTTCCGTCCACGGACAGGAGCCGTGCCCCGATACGGGTATGTGATTGTGAAGCCGGACTTCGTCCGTGGGCGTCCGGGGGAGCGGGAGTTAGCGGTGGTTCATATTGATTCTCTGCTTCGGGGCGCTCACCTCATTGGTGTTGCTGGAAAGGGCTTTGTTCCACTTACGGAGTTTGACTTTTCGGATTCTTTGGACGCTTTCAAGGCTTTTTATGTTAACAAATACGCGGATCACCATTCGCATGAGATTGCATTCTAAATACCATTACTTACTACTTAATATCCTCGTGCAAATACCACTTACATTCGAAGAAGATCTCGAAGCCATAAATTCACTTTTAAAAGATTTTGCACGTACAAGAAAAGACTTTTGGCGGTTCCTAGAGAAGTGACTCGAAAAGACTCAAAAGAGTCGAAAGTGATTTTGCCGCTCAGAAAAGAAGTCAAAAAAGAGGCTCCAAAAGACAAAAGAACAAAAAGGTGCGAAAAGCGCCGCCAGAAGAACTTGTCAAGTTGCTGATGTCAATACACGTGCCAAGTATGTTGTTACTCCATTCAGAACGCTTGCCCCAGAAGGGGTCCCGCATCAAACGAAAATGCACATGTGACACTGTCGGCTCACCGTGCGCTCGCTGTGCCGCACTCAGCAGGCTGCACCACATCAGCGCATCCAGCTTCCTGCCACGGCTGCGCCGTCGCTAGCTGCACACCGGATGGCGTTGGCTGCGATGGTGGGGAAGATAATCGGAATGTGTTTGAGCTGAGCTGTCAGGTGGGTAATTATTTCCGTCCTTCTTTGTTGCTTCTTGAGCACGCTCTTGTCAGCGTGCATTCCTCTCGCCTTTGTCATGCCCAATTTCCGGCTATCCATCCTCCCCATTTCACCCCGTCTCTCTTTCCCTCGCTGCGCACCCTCCCTCATCTTTCCGTCCAACATCTTCGCATTCGTCCCTCGGACATGCCCTCTCGTACCCTTGATTCTCTCGTTTGCCGAACATGCCCCCACAGTCTCGACATTATTACATTTTGCCTCCAACACACATCCCTTCGCGCTCGTTCGATACGCGTCTGTCCTGCGCTGTGGACACCAGCATTTCAGATGGAGATTAATGTTGGGTAAATTCGTTTGGCACTTCCATTCTTCCACGTACTTCTTCGTGTTTTCCTCGCGATCAATTTACTTTACTTTCCTTCTTACCTTCCTCGGGTGCAACTCATCTAGTTCCCTTGCCTCCTTCCTCATTCTTGAGTCCTTATTCTCTCCTGGTGGCTCTCAGTGTTCGTGCTTCATCATCTTTCCGACTTAATCACTGATTATTTTACTTCTCCGTCCAGAATGTTAGTCGAAGTACCTGCGGACGTCTGTGTGCACGTACAACGTGCCGCCTTACTAAACGAAGGTCCACGGCGCTTGTTTTTCCTCGGAGAACGCACGCACGGATGCCGCCCGTTGCGCGGATATGGGGGAAACAAAAATGGACGCCTCCTCATACTTCCCCTCCTCGATATCTCCCTGCGATGGAGGTTCTACCAGATGATCAAGGGGCGTACTGTTGTTCGTTCGTCATTTCTTCGGGGCCATGCGTGTATGTCGGGGAAGCGTGCTCTTTGCTCAGTCTCTGCCGCATCACCCAATGTCCTGCGGCGGTTTCTTTGTGGCCTTGGTGTGGCTGGCCGATTTTCGCACTATGAAGCTTGTACTCGAATAATCAACGATGTTTCACATTATGCAGCCGCTTGCTATCACTCAGTGCACGAAGAATTGTGTAGCCCCTTCCTAGCGCAACCCACACATGCCCGTCACGCATATTTTGCGTCAGCATTCCGGACCAGGCGGTGAGAGCAAATGTTCACTTTTCAGAACTGGGTCGGAATACGTCCGTGATTCTGCACTGCGAGGAGTGGGTCACGCTACGACACCTGCGGGAGCTGTGATTCTCTTGCGCTCATGATCGACTCATAAGCTTGGCTTGATGTGTGGGCGCGTGGTGCCCTCGGAAAAAAAAGATGTTTCGGGGATCCCGATAATGTTCCCGGTACAGAAACCTATTCTTTCTGAAAGGTGGAAACCGTTCCCAAAGTCGGAAGGTTTCGGGAAATAATCGGGAGCCCCGAAACATCGCTTTTTCCGAATTCAATGCGTTGTCAGAGCAGGTGATGCTACCAGATTTGCCCCTCGCAGTGTATATAATCGAGAAACCAATTCTGCACTGGCTCGTTTCTACGTCCACTGCTACAGTTTGAAGCTACTCTCGGTCGCAGGTCAATGCAGCTCTTCGGAATCGTACTTTGTGCGCTCCTCGCGGTCAACGTCAATGCATCTCCGGTTTCTCCCAACACCAGTCATCTCATTGAAAAGAGAGGTGCGGTGTTGACTGGCCAATTCTCATCTGAGTCCGAGGTGAGATCAACGGGTGTTCATATTTATTTGAACTGATCTCTTCTCGAGATTAACGGGTGAGGGTCTTTCCTACATCCTATCCTCTGTTATTCCAGAACCCGCACAGGCGATTCGTCCTCGAGAATAATCTTTGGGGCCAATCAGCTGCAACCAGTGGTCAGTTCACTCACACTCCATTCATCCACGGGAGTATCGGGATTTATCGGTCGAAACTATCCAGGTTCTCAGAGTTCTCAGGTTACAGCGACAAATGGCAACGCCGTTACCTGGCACACGACCTACAATTGGGCTGGAGGTCTCTTTCTCTGCGCTCCTTTCAGAATGATGCAAGATTAATGACCTCGCATAATACTAGGTCCCAGTAACGTTAAGAGCTGTGCGTTTATCTCCCGGCTTTGCATCATCGATCCAACTCTGATACTCCATCGTTAATTCTTCGCAACCAACGCAGATGCGAATTTAGACTTGAAAGTGGGTACCGGGCACACACTCGCAAGCATTAGCTCGATCCCCACCTCCTGGTCATGGTCGTATTCGTCCGCCTCATCCGGGCTCGTCGCAGACGTTTCGTATGATTTGTGGCTTTCGGCGACGGCGGGAACGACCGGCGCGACTTCGAGCTCGACGTTTGAAGTGTGCGTGCCGTTGGATTTGAGATTATAATATACTGACGCGGAAATATAGAATGGTGTGGCTGAGTGCACGCGGAGGGTATACCTCAGTGTGTCCTCGCAATGAGTCTAACTGACTCACTCCGTAGAGCTACTCCCGCTGGATCTCAGATCGGGACCGTTAAGTACGCAGACTAAGTGAGGGGCCTAGCTAAATTTGACCACTGCGCTAGCATCAACGGCGTCAACTGGCGCCTCTTTAAAGGCACCGTGCAAAGCTGGACCATCTTCTCCTTCGTCGCACCCTCTGAGACCACCAACTACAACTCGGATCTCAAGCCCTTTTTTAGTGTGTTCCCTTATTTCCCTGTCTTTAGATCGGAAATTCTGATCGTTGCGCAGCCTATTTGACGCAAAACCAAGGCGTCCCGTCCTCGAATTTCCTCGTCCAGGCGCAGGCTGGGACCGAGCCGTTCGTCGGTGAGTTACTGTTCAGTCTCGTGTAGCTTTCCGGGGAATGAGAGGACTGATATTCCTCACACGAAATGCAGGCAGCGCTACGCTCTCCACGTCGTCGTACTCGATGTCTATCAACGCTTAGGCTCGCCGGTGGAGCAGGAGGAGATGTTTTCACGAGCGGAGAACGGGTCCGTTTTTACCAACTTCATTGTCGGATTGATTATCATCGCACGGAAAAACCATACGAAATTGAAAACTCAATCAGAGCTATTCATCGCAGTTTCAGTGTCGCTTGGTGCTTTTCCCTGATATACAGCACATATGTATTCCCTCGGGAATAGTTGAAACTCTCTGCCATTGGAAGGATCCGGGAGCCAAAGAAAGATGCTCCACTGTGATCCTGTGAAAGTGAAGGCGAAAATGATCGTGATAATACGCTCGGTGCATTACCTATATATCTTGGGCTGGATTCTGCTGGCAGAACCGTGGCTGAAGGTGTATAGCCACCCGACGGTCCCCGAAGTGTTCAGCCACGGTTCTGCCAGCAGAATCCAGCCCAAGATATATAGGCACGGTGTGAATGGGGGATACTTGCAGTCCCCCTCTGCGAGTTTTCATAAAATCAAGCGCGATCTGAAGCTAGAGAGGGGTCACCGGGCTTGAAACGAGAGATTGGAAGTCGCCTCCCAATGGCGTGTTTTTTCTTCGTATTCTACAATAATGTAGAAAGACGTTGTATTAGCCGGTCGCACGATGGTATTTAGTTGCGTGGATTTCTATGAGGGATGTGGGGAGAGACAAGAGAACAATGGACTTGGCAAAGATTGTCTATCTTACTTGTCCTTTGGCATTCCCGGGGGAGAGTCTTCCATGTTACTCAGAGATTCTTCAAGGGTGTGCGTGAGGCTAAGCCTTGGAGCGGAAGAGATGCATATGGAAATTGCAAAACAAAAACAAATGAGGGTGCTACGTATCACAGTGGCCGTTGAATATTGGCCATCGAATAGGCGACATTGAGGCTTCAAGAGCGGCGAAGTCAACTGACGCGAACGGGCTGACAGGCGTCGTCCCAGAAGCGCTCAGACCGTTGAGCGCCTCAAAGCGCGGCAAATCTTCCGCCGGCACAAAGCCTTGGAGGAAGGCGATCTCGACCTGCTTCAGCAACACCGGTGGGTTGCGACCGATGGAGTGCGGCGCGGCCACCGCAGGCCCCTGTGCGCCGGGGGCATCGCTGCCACGGCGCACCATCCGCGATGCAAGCATGCGATACAGCGCATCCGTGGTGAAGCGATACTGCCGGATGAGGCGGAGATGCGACAGTTCGGGAAGGAGCGCGGCGCCCGTGTGCGCGGGCTCCCGTGTGAGCGCCGCCATCAGCTCGTCCCTGATCTCCCCGGACTGGATGTCTTCCACCGCGAGCGACCGCAGGCCGGAAAAGCGTCGGAAGATGCGCAGGAAGTGTTTCGTCGGCACCGCGCACTCCGAGAAGACGATCGATTGGAGGGGACACTGAGAGCGGTCCAAGAACTCCCACAGACTTCGGAGTCGCCCGCGCTCAGTGCCCATGTTGGAGACCTTGAGCGCGGTGAGCAAGGGTGTTGTGAAGCAGTCGAGGATTTCGTCCGGGCTGCCTGTCTCCAGATACAGCGCCGTGAGGTTTGCGAGGATGGCGTGGTGCGACATCTCTGTCTCAATAGTGTAGGTCAACGAGAGGGTGCGGAGGTTGGGCAGCGAGAGGATGTCCGCGACGTTGCCGACATTCCGCAGATGGGCGGTTGTCACCTGGGAGAAGGGGAGCGAGTGGTAATGCAGGATCTCTCCCGGCATGTCGAATGTATGCAGCCGAGGGAATATCTGCAATCCGGGAATGGGACGGTCCGCGGGATGGATAAGCAAAGACAGGACTTCGAGACTGAGCAGTTTGTTCCCCAAGTGCTCGAAGCTCGGTGTCACCGCGTGCGGCAGATCCCCGAACAGCGTGAGGCTGCGGATACGCGCACAGTGCGCGTCAAGCTGAGCAAAGAGTCGTTTTTGACGCGCAGGATGATCATAGTATCCGGGTTCGTTTTCGATTTTCAGGACAATGGTGAGCGGCGCGGTGCCGGATCGCTCCAGATACTCCTCCAAAAGCTGCGCCATCGACTCATTGGGATAAAACGGGCACGAGAAATTCGACCAGAGGGAAGATTGCGACAGAGCCAGTGCGCGGAAGTTCGAGCAGACTTGGCTGAAGACCATGGCTGGATCAGCGCCGATGTGCGACGGGTCCCGAGACCCAAGATCCCGGGTGGCCCGCACCATGGTCACCAGGGTGGAGAATATTTTGATGAGAATGTCGTCGGGACACCGCCGAACAGCGGACGCGGCGAACGCTGCGAGCGGGATAGGTCCGAGGGCCTCGTATTCGCGAACCAGCCTTTCGCCATGCTCCCGGAGCTCTGTGAGCAAGGGAGTATATCCCCGGTACGCCTCCCGCTTCAGGCGCGCCGCATCCTGTTTCTGGACTAGCTCCTTCTCAATGTCACGAAATCTATTCAACATTGTAGTCAGCAGTGCGCGACGCGTTTGCCGCCGGATTTGGTCCCTGTCGAACAGCTCCCTATCATGCGCCGTAATATTGTGCGGATTTATCGTACTACGGCGCAAAATCAGACCTACAGCGACGGCAGTACCTAGAAGTTCATTGTACGCACTCGCTGACGGTGGTCCAGACGTCGAGGCTGCTCAGAGTTGCCTCCATTTGGGTGTTGGATGGGCAACCGGTGGTGGGTCTGACGATATGAGCGATCAATACGAAAAGGGCACAGAACGCACACGTACCTTTGGCCGTCAGTTCCTGCGGCGTCCGACTGGGGCCGATGAACCTTGATTGTCTTGAGCGACGTGGTTAGCGGCGGAAAGCCGGGAGGAACGTGACTGATGACATCGTCACCCAATGTCCGCATGCCAAATATGGGACCGTCATTGGGGGCAGGAGAAAAAATTCGAAGATTGTGTCCACACGATGAATACTACATGCCGAATTCCTCGTCCAGATATGAGAAGCGTTTACTTTGTCCAACTTCATGCAATTGAAGCACATGTCGAGATCTTAGTAATATCACGAATATTCTACCACAGCGTTAACAGTTTGCCCTATCTCTCTTAGTTTTTTTTTTTCGGGGCACCCCCCCCGCCCTGGGGCGAAAAGAGATAGTTAGAAGTTCGAACGATGGGGTCTGAGCCAATCATGGGACCCTTCCAAATGTGGTAATTGATGGTTTCAAGGCTGAACTTTGAACTGGAAATTTTAACTCGGTGAATAGTCTGTTCTGTAGTGGAAGGACTGAAAAAAATCAGCTGACCCTGGGAGCAGGAATGGATTTAATTCTGCTTTTTCTTCTGGCCCACATTTATCGGAAGAATTAGATATTGCACCGGAAAATCACATACGGGAATTGGTAGCCAGAGCCATTACTATTGCTGCTCCCAAAATTACTGAATAAGCTGAGGCTCTCGATGCCAGTCAGATGGCATTTTTATTCAAGGGGATCCGGCTTCGGGATACAAAGATAAAATATTGCTGGCTGGTGGATTTCCTATTCAATCCTCGTTCGCGTCTCAGGTGCATCTGATTAACCGGTGAACAACTTGGATCTCTATTATCTATT
This sequence comes from Mycena olivaceomarginata, assembly GCA_029378375.1. NCBI lineage: Eukaryota > Fungi > Basidiomycota > Agaricomycetes > Agaricales > Mycenaceae > Mycena > Mycena olivaceomarginata. The sequence continues at coordinate 68,688 of JARKIC010001720.1, forward strand.
CTCATACCGCCAGGAGATGCGTCTGCGATGCATTTTGGTATTTGAATCCAGTTCAATTTTCATTTCCTTGGCCTGCGGCGGGGATTCACTTATCAGATTGACCCTAGGCCTCCAAAAGATATTCTTTCATTTATTTAGGAGTCCCGCCAAGGTCCCTGACTTAGAAGAACCTGTGCCGATGCCTCAAATGAACTTCTTAGCTGGATTTTCACTTCGGTTTTGCCCTTACTGTGTTCGGCTCGGATCACAAACATCACCCGGCATTCCTGATTAGGAAATTTCAGCCACAAGTGCGAACTTCAAAGTTGCAACTTCGCACCGTAGTCCGTCCCTCCGGAAATACTTGGGACTTGGACATGCACAATACAACCCCAAAGCTCGATTTTTGCTCGATAAATAATGCCATATCGCAATTGCCGACCAGTCGGTATATCCTAGTTTCGGACCGAGGGTGATGGGCGGAATGATTGGAATGAACGGCGATGTCTTTGTTGGTGCTGCCGTAACTTGCCTCGAAATCATGCCAACTCTTGTGTTTCCGCGGCCCACCGCGGGTAAATCGATTTCTCGAACCCGCATGTCAGGCCACGGTGTGCTTGATTCATTATAACACTGGCGTCACCTCACTGTCGATCTGACACATCTACATACACTCTACGTTGATTGTTCGCAATGTCGGTGCCTCTCGAAGATGTGTGATGTGTAGGGTTCATACTTAAGCATTGATGTATAGTTTGGGACGACAGATCATGAGATGGACGATCCTGATTGGCTGGAGTATTTCTGAGTGTTTGTTCGAGTAAGTAATGGTGATAGATAGTTAGAAACTGATCATGATGTACGGAAGTCAGGTAAAAATGACTCAATATGTTCGGAATTCTCAACGCAAGGGTCCGTATGTTGCACTGTATGATGCGGCAGGCTATCTATACATTTACACGTAGGACCTTCAAAAAATGAGAGAGGTACTTCGTTGTTGGAGGGGTTGATATACGTACCTGGATGGATGCTATGCTTCTGCCGCAGATGTCAAGGATGAACTGTACATGTTGATTTTTGTGTCAACGAGATGCTGCGGGCATGCACATCAAATGATGACCAGCAGCCAATGAAAAGCGATCCCCTGAAAGCCTTGTAGCTTAAATACCGGTATCTCTCCAGTACATACAATCACCCAGCACCATGTCCCCTCAGCCCACTAGCACTGATGTTCGGATGAATAACATTACCATCCGCTTAACTACAGCCGTCAATACCTTTGAAATCCTTGCTAGTACCATCAAGACCCCGTTCCTGGATGCTATTTGTAACACCATTCAGTCTCTCTTGAAATCTCTTCAGGTATTCTGTTCGGTGATTTCGTGATGGCATTGGAACTCATTGTGTCACGCTAGACTGTTAAACAAAACAAAGATGACTGTATCGGCTTGATGGAACAAGCTAATGAGTTGCTTAATGCAACAATTATTGTTCATCTGCAGTCTGATACAAGTGGAGAATTACCACCAAGTATGTTGAAGCATATTGGGATATTCACCGAGTGACTTTCTTGCCTTTATAAACCTCAGTTGATACTGAGCAGTGCATTTCAGGACCCTCCATAAGATCCATACCTTTCTTGAAGCTCAACAGAAGGGTAGCAAAATCAAGAAGTTTTTCCGTCAGAGTGAAATGAGCACACTATTGAAGGAATGCAAGACTGGAATGCAACAAGGACTTGATTTCTTTCAGGCAAGTCATCTATTTGAAAGTTCAACAAGTAATTGAATCATATTGAATAGATCAAAGCTCTCAATCTCGTGAAGGACATTACACAGATGCAAGATGAGGCAGAACAGAGACACACAGAAGTGCTTGCTATGGTTGAAGCTCGCTCTGAGACTAGTTCAGATACTGGCATCCTCTGTATGCCAAATTTTGCTGCCCTTTGAGAATCCAGTATTTACTCATGCACAGATAAGCACGGGTCTATTCAGGCTCCCACAACAGGTCAGTGGTCCATTAAAGGTTTAATGATATATCACTGACACTCTGCCAGCTCTAACTCAATTTCTATGCTCCCATCAGAACCAAAGATATTCCATGGTCGAGAGCCAGAACTGTTGCATATGCTTCAAATTCTTAGTCAAGGAACATCCAGGGTAGCAATTTTGGGTGCAGGTGGGATGGGAAAGACAAGTCTGGCAAGAGCTATTATCCATCACACAGAAATCACTAGCAGATATAAGCAGCATCGGTTCTTTGTTGCTTGCGACTCTGCAGCATCTCAGGTGGAACTTGCTGCTCTGATAGGAGCCCATCTTGGACTGAAGCCAGGGAAAGACCTTACTAGACCAGTCCTCCAACACTTGACCAATGGTCCACACAGTCTATTGATTTTGGATAATCTTGAGACAGTGTGGGAACCAGCTGAGTCTCGTGGCAATGTCGAAGAATTTCTTTCACTGCTCACAGCTGTGGATCATCTTGGATTGGTTGTAGGTCCTCAGGTGTTTTTCATCATACCCCCCAACTTATAACAATTAGATCACAATGCGAGGAGCAGAACGGCCTGCTAAAGTTGCCTGGACTCGGCCATTTCTGCAGCCACTGGAGCCTTTGGAACAAATAGCAGCTCAACAAACATTTATTGACATTGCAGATGGCATACATGATCCAGAAGAGGTTGAGAAGGTGCTCTCGCTGACAGGCAACATGCCACTTGCCATCAATCTTCTGGCCCATCTGGTTGACTCTGAAGGCTGCTCTAATGTGTTATCCCGCTGGGAGGAGGAGAAAACATCTCTCATCTCAAATGGATATGACAGAAGATCCAACTTGGATTTATCCATTTATTTGTCATTGTCAAGCCCCAGACTCAATCCCTTCCCTCATTCAAGGGATCTACTGAGCATTCTGTCAATACTTCCAGATGGACTTTCAGATGCTGAGTTGGTGCAGAGCAAGCTACCAATCAACAACATCCTGGCGTGCAAAATGGCATTGATTCATACCACTCTGGCCTACATTGATGAGCACAAACGGTTAAATGTATTGGTGCCCATCAGAGAGTATATGCAGAAAATTCAGTCACCTGGAGATCACCTTGTTCGCCCTCTCCTCAAATATTTTCAGGAGTTACTGGATTTTTTCGTGCAATATTGGGGCAATGAATCAAGCTCTAGAACAGTTGCCCGAGTATCATCAAACTACTCAAACATACAGCACATCGTGCAGAATGGACTCAGACAGGGCCATCCCGACCTTGTGGATAGCATTTATTGCACATGCAATCTGAATTATTTCAGCCTTCTCATTGGCCAGGGTCCACTCTCTGTGATGAGCCAGATTAACAATATTCTTCCGCATCCCTGCGACCATCACCTGGAGGCTTACTTTATTGTCGAGTTGTTTGCCTCTGGTTATCTTTCTTCAATTTCCAATCCGGAAACCCTAGTTTCCGCTGCATTAGAACACTTCAAGGAGTTTGAGGACCCACATCTTGAATGTATGCGCACTTGTTACCTCAAGTGTTTGTGGGACTGATCTGAATTTATGTAGGCAGATTCTATCTGGCGTTGTCAAATTACTATCGGGGGAAGCACAATATTTCCAATATCTCCGCAGCCAAAAAATATTGTGAAAGTGCTATATCTATTGCAACTGCAACTGGGAACACAAAAATGCATTGTCAAGGATTGTACACTCTTGCATGGATCAAATGGTATCACGGAGAACACCCTGAAGCCCAGGTGCACTGGCCATCGTATCTGCAGATTTACACAAAGAGGCATCCGCATTACGGATTGAGAGTTTGTGTTGCTATACATTGGGCGACTACAAGAAAGGCATCTTCCTTTTCAACAGAGCAAGACACCTCATATCTCTGTGTGGCCTGTCCAATGGTGACTTAGACCATCGCATCATGAGCAATCAGGCAGAGATCCACAAGCTCAAATCGGAATATGTTGAGGCCCGCAGGATCAATATGAGGCTTCTCGAAGAAATCTGTATGGACAAGGAATCACTTAATTATGCCATCATCTCACTCAATATTGCCGAGATTGATGTTTCTGTCGGTTCTAAAGATCAGAAGAACTATGATACCGCCCAGAAAATATTCAACACTGTGAACTTTAATCCAGGATTGATCATGTGTGATACTATTCTGGCGGATTTGTATCTGAGGGACGGAAATATGTCAGAAGCAAAGCATCTGTTTGAGAGATGCATCCAAGTATCACAGCGATCCCCAGGAAACTCTGAAACCATTGCTTACTGCCTGGAGAGACTTGGCCATACAAATCGCTGGGATTGCCCTACTCTGATGTCAAGCTGGACAATAATCTTTCTTGGGCATTCTATTAAGTTAAAAGCAAGGCTTGGAATACATAAGGCTCTTCAATCCCTAGGACATGTTTTCCTTGTGCAGGGTGATGAGAATACAGCCATCTCCCTCTTAACCGTCGCTCTGGAAGGATTTACCCAGATGGACATCCATCGTAGCAGGGCTGAATGTATGCTTCACCTTGGGGATATTTACAAAAGACATAGAAACCAGCACATGGCAGTGAACCTTTGGACAACAGCGAGGCCACTGTTTGTATTGTCATCGCAGGCTGATCAAGTTGAAAATGTCGACAAAAGGCTTGCTTCTATCAGTGAAAATGTGCCGGTGCAGCAGGGTAACAGTTTGGTCCGTCTGGCCCTCAATCTGCCTGTTACCTGAATTATTGATCCAAGATTGAAGACATAGAGGGCCTTCAACTATGAATATACCCTGGATCTGATTACAGTGTAAAGTCTGCAAGTAGTCCTGGTCTCTTCCATTCAATATCTACACAGTATGGTATATTTAATTTCCATGTGTGGGTCTGTAGTTGGCTTGAAAACTATCTCCTTAACATAAGCAATAAGGGCGAAATTGTGTTGATGAGGGTAAGCATTACTTAATGAAAGAGGTGAGTTGTGTGGTTCCACTGCTATCGAGCCGATGCCAGGCTCCTTCCACCCTTGCATACATTGGGTTGGATTTGAATGGATTACAGAAGCGGGTGGATACGAATTGCATGCGCAGGAAACAGGCCGATGTACATTGTGCGAGGCTCTTGGTCGAGGAGAAAACATAAAAAAACACACATACGATATCTGCGACCCATGGCTCGCACCCGTGTCGAACGGGCATCCCACAGAATATTTATCGGTATGGACCACCGCTGTCGAGCCGACATTAAGCCTGCAAACCAGGATATCAATACCTGGGCCAAGGTGTATGACACTGGGGCAAACCAGCAACGCATGTAAAGGCCACATGCATAATCCGCATGTGGTTTGCACTAGGTCGACCTTGGGAACAAACCCAACAAAGCCGCTGAAGTGTTCAGCTAAGTCTGCTGCTCCAGGAGGAACACCAGAGTGAGCGATAGTCACAGCGTTTAACGGTTCTAGTGAGTGTACTAATCAAATAGATTTCTTATCACTCTTCAAGACCCCGAAGTATTTAGTGTGGTATGGACCATTAGATGGTTCATAAATGTTCGCGTCAATACTGGCTCTAAGGACCTTGCAGACCTCTTCTAATTGACCAGGTGGTATAGGGATATTTCGTTCAACCCATACCTTATGCCCTGGTTGAACTACAGGAGGGAAGAACTTTTCATCAAAGCTTCCCCGCTCATCGTCAGTCCAGGCAACCGTTTTCTCGTGGATACAGAGCATATGGTGCATTAGTTTCGTTTCAGTTTCATTAAGAAACCCGTCGTTGTGTAGTTCATCTACCTTATCCTTCCTTTCCTGAGTGTAACGTCCTACTGGAACGTACTCTGGTGGATGTGGACTCAAAGGTATTAGATTAGCCAACGGATCTCCAATGATATTCCTTTCAATTCTGAACTCGGCTGGTAAGGGTTCAAACACTGGTCTAACTTTTTGAGCAACTGGTTTATATTTCTTGCAAAAAAAGACTTCAGCAACCTCAGTTTGGATCGCGCGGCGCGATTCTTGCTGGGGTTCATGTTCAGAAAATAGCGCGGCGCTATCTAAGGCAGGGTTCTCTGACTTGAATCGCGCGGCGCCATTTTCTTCACCTTGCTTTGGGTGACCCAATACAAAGGCATCTTTCTCTAGTTTGTATCGCGCGGCGCTATTTTGATATCTAGCGGCGCGATATTCTTTGCTTTCTTTCGCGCGGCTCGATTTTAAGTCGTACTCAGATCGAGCGGCGCTATTTTCTTCAGAAAGAGTAGGTTTGGATCGCGCCGCGTGATTTTTACTACTCTGTTTCACGCTACTCGAAATAAACTCAGATTTCTCCGAGTTGGATCGCACGGCGCTATTTTGAGACAACAAGATTCCAGTGCCACCATTTTCACTCGAAAACTCTGTTTCGTATCGCGCGGCGCGATTCTGGTCTGTCTCTTCTTCTGGCACAACCCAGTCTGCATATCTACAACATGAACACCGGCCTTCATTGGTGTGTCTAGAACGTTCTTGTTCTAAAGCGCCATCATCTAGCCTGGCAGTCACAAAGACTGATTGACCCAGGTTGTTAATTCTAGGGTCACTAATGTTGACCACTTCAGCCACTAAAGGTTCCCTTTTATTATCTTTTCTTCTTCCACTGTTCTGTTCATTGAAACTTTGTAATAGCTGAGCAGTGGATTCATCTAGATACGGTTCAGACGCTTCCAGAAAGGCTTTTCTAGTATCTGCTAGAGTAAAGCTTTCTGGTCCACCAAACTGAACTGCGGTAATTCTGGGTATCAGATTTTCGTCTAAGGCGACTTGTATGGCAAATTCTCCTTGATGGTTCATCAATTCCTCGAACTCTGAAAATTTTGGTTGGCTTCTTCAGAATCATGGATCTCTGTTGAAGCATCCCGCACTTTCTTCAATAATCCAGTTTCGCCCCGCGCGAATGTGGGTACCACAACTCTCTTACGAGTAGAAGGGTCAGTCAGAGTTAACAACTGACCGCCATTCGCGTGGTTAGCAATATTACTGATAGTCAAGATATCGAAGGGACGTCCGAGTAGTACTTTATAGGTGCACGCCTGGATAATATGTACTTGCAAGTACACCGTCATATCGGTGAACCTGAAAGGCACATTCCTAGCTAACCCTAGTGACTTCTCAGACTGTCCATTTGCACTCTGCATATAAATGCAGCTATCAGGGTCCCAGCCAATTCCTAGTCTGACCACAACTTCTTGCGCCATAGAAACTATCTGTGACCCACCATCCAAGATACTTTCATCTTCACCGACACTGTTAATCAAAGGGTAAACCACCCTAAGAGAAGCTGAATCCCCGGCTCATCCAATATCAGTAAGGCAATTTCGGACTCATACTGAACAATCGGTTGAGTGGTATCCCAATTTCTATGTTATCAAAGATTTCCACTGCCAAGTCGGCAGCTTCATCTTCAACACTGTTTTCAATTGGCGCTCTAACCTCATAGTTCTTTTCTTTAGCCATAGTAGGCGGACCAGCCTTAGATTGAGCTGGTCCTCAATCTACTGGCCTTTTCGCAAACTGAATTGGCGGCACCCTTCTATAAGGTAAAGGCGGTGTATCATCAGTTTCATCCCCCACTTCAGAAGCCATGTCTGAAGCGGCGCCATCATGAAAATTTCCACCTCGCATTCTGGGTCTCTTAGATACGCCTAAGTTATCAGAGGCGGGTTTCAGCTGGGTTTCTGTACAGTCTTGTTGTGAAAGGTTCTCTGGAGGCTTTGCCATGTTAAGGTTATTTCGTTCCTTAGCCCCCTTCCTTGAACCCTCTAGAAATCCGCTTCATCAGACTTAGAGCCGTTCCCCGTTCGGGAGGGATTAGCTCTAGTCACGCCGAATGGGTCTAGAGTGTTCAGTTTAGAGAACGTCTGAGCCAACATCATAGAAATGAGATCCGTTTGACTAGCCAATGTAGGGGCTGGTTGGAGTGGTTGAACACTCTGTCCCTGGATGAATTGAAAAGACTGACCAGAGCATTGAGCCTGGTTTCGCCTAAGAGTTTGATTCTCAACCATCAGAGTTTGAATCTCATCGTCCCGAGTATCATATTCAGATTCATCATAGTAGTTGTAGTTTTCATGGTCATTTCCAGCGGCGCGATTTCTGTCTAGAGGAGCAGAGTACAATCCTGGAGCAGTCTGGTTGAACACGTTCTGAATGTTAGACTGCGCCGCTCCAGTTTTGCCACTAGCCTCCTCTATCATCTGTCGCCTAGATTTGTTGCCAATAGCATAGCAGGGGCAACCATCAGCGTAGCAGTCCCTGTTACCTATGACTTTCAAGAGGCCAGAAGCGATGTGAGCTTGTCAATAAGGGCAGGCATAGATTCGATGCCCAGTATCCGAGCAATAGTAACACAAGTCGGCCTGAGTCAAAGGCCGAAATCTTACTTGACGGGGCGGCATAGTTTTTGAATCAGGAGCGCCAGGGAGTCGACCAGGTAGGGACTTATAAAATGAATCAAGCTCATTCATCTTTTTCTGAGTTTCCTCATGCATCAAGGACACTTTCTTGAAGGTCCTGTCTTCTAGTTCGCTCATTATGTTCACTACCGTTGACTTGATAGCTTCTAACATGGTGGTGTTATCTTTCTCCTCACGTTTGACTACTCTAGTAGTCATTGACCGTCCGGTTGAACCAGAAATACGAGGTAAATCATTACCAAGGAACTCAGAGTTAACAGTGTGTTGTTGAACCATTCTTTTAGCCTCGTCAATGACTTCTTTCAAAGTCCAGGTCCTTGTTCCAGGATCTTGAACCATTCCAGCCGCCAAGGCAGGAGGAAGGTTTTCGAGGATTAGTTCTCTGAACCTTTCTTCTAGTTTCTCAAGAAACAGAGTGATAGCGACGGTGTCAGTGATCTGACTAGAGGCTAACAACTTGTTAGCCTCTTTCTGCACTCGCCGAGTGAGCTGCATTAATTCGTCTTGATCAGACTGGCCAATATCCGCATCTTCATATTTCTTAAGTATCTTCTTGAGTTTCTTAAGTGAACCGCGCTCAGTATCAACTGCAGAAGAGTAGTTCGCCAATATCTCTTTCTTGAAATCCTTGTATGCCGAATTGAAGGAATCAAAGTCCTCCCACTGGAGCCTAGTTTCATGGTTCAAGTACCGAGTAACAAAGGCATTCTTTTCATCAGCTGGGGTGCCAGAGATTTCCATCATCCGTTCAACACCCTCCAAGAAAGGGAGCAGCTCTTCTGGTTCATCATCATTGAAACAGGGCGCGTTCTTCTCATAGAGAATCTTCTTCTTGTCCGTAGCAGCCATAGTAGTAGAAGTAGAAGTGGGTAAGGTGTTTGTAGTAATATCTGGCTGAGCTGTTTCGCTCGGTGTAACAGTGGTTGTACCTTGTGGTTCCAACAAAGGGGATGGAGCAATACGGCTCGACGTCCCAGACACAGAAACTGAACAATTTAACCTAAAGGTTCGAGCAGTATCACGGTCTTGTAAGGCGGTTAGTTCTCTTGCGAGAGCTACGTGCGAAAAAGAGGGCAAGTCACTTTGTAGTGCAGGAGTTGAAGCGGCTCATTGACTGTTCTTAGTCAAGCGAGGTTTAGGAGGACGAGGTCTAGGGGTTCTAGCTGATTCGTCTTCCAAAGCCACGTCTCCGAGTACAAAGGGAAATATCCTTTCTAATGCCTGGAGCTAATGGCTCTACGGGCGTTGGTATATCAAAGATATTGGTTGCAAGATGGCTCGAACTGATAGTTGCGATCCACAAAGCTTATTTTTGCACAACACTCCTGTTACCCCTCGCAGTGGGCTCCAGATGAAACGGTGCACTAGGGTGCGGCTGTGTAGTCTAATGAAATCAACTAGAGAATGAAGCGAGCTAGTCACTAATCACAATCCAACCAAAATCAAAACAAAACACTAATCCAATCCTAATGCTCATGTGTGTGTGTTCGGGGAGGTAGGGTACATATCACCTGTCAAGAGGGTGTGCAATGGAGGAATATGGTGATCACTTCTATACCACCAATGCGACGGAGGCAAATAACACTGTTGCTGGCGGATATACTCTGGAAGACAAAACCCCGATGTACATATACCCGACGCAGCTGTGTGGCAGCATGCCGTTCTACCGTTTGTTCTCGAGCGGGACGGGCGACCATTTTTACACGATAGATGCGAGCGAGAGGGATGGGGCTGAAGGTTCCGGGTGGGACTTTGAGTGGGTGCAGGGATACGTGTTTTCACCGGCCGCCGGCTCAGCAATACATCGAAGTCTCCCGTGTCGAGCACGTCCGCGAGCGCGTCAAAACTGTCCCTCGGCCCATCGACGACCACGCATCTTACCGCATTGACGCCTCTAATCCAAAACTCAGCATCCGTCCTCAACACTGGCCTCACATCGACCCCCGCCCTTGTGCTCCCTGCTCCGACCAGCGCGCTCAGCCAGCTAGACACCTCACCCTCGTGCATTCCTTTATTTGTTCCCACGTATCTCCGCTCACTTCTGTGTCACAATAAACAACACCAAGCACTACTACGCCTTCTTCCAGATTAGGCAACTGACGCCACACACACCGCACCTCGAGAGACGCATTGGAGAATTATTTCAGCAGTGAGGAGACAAAATGAAATGGATGGAATATGTAATGACTCCCCAGACGATACCTGAAGCCCCAGCTGATGTTGGAGTTGTGATCTCGGCGAGGCAGGACGATGCATGAAGATATGGAACAGCCAACCTTGATAGCAACAAATTACCGACAGAGCTCGTTGTCGTACCGGAGTCGCTATTATGTTGGTATTCGCCCCTTGACCAGCCTTCTCGTGGAGACTGACGAGCGGATTCCCATGACATTCATGACAGGGGGAAAAAATTGAACAGAATATGTTAGAGTTAGGCGACAAAACAGGACAGGAAGCCGAGTTGAATTGGGAACAACCAGCTTGGCGTGCAAAATTCCTTACAGCGTGATAATCTGAATGAATAAGTCCTTGGACATGGAGGGATATCTTGCAAGCGTCGAAGTGGGAGAGGATGGGAGGAGTGAAAAGTGATGAGAAATAAACTATTCTTGCCATGTCGGACGCAAATCTCAGTATGGTCAATTGTGTGCTGACCGCTTCTCGGATCTCCGCTCTCAATGCAGTCCGGAAAGGTCCACACGGATTAAGTGTCACCACAACTCAAACATGCATCAATTTCAAGGTTACAAATGCGCAATGAATGTGTATGCCCAGATTTAACGAAAAGATCTAAGGCGGGGGGCAATGGACTACTCGGAGGATGTGAGTCAATAATGCATCCAACCGCTGAGAAGCTGCACGTACAATGAACGCAGAGCGTAGAGCACGACCCACACGGGGCCACACCCAGTGCAGTCAAGGGGCCAGTACCACTGTTGTGCGCAATCATAAAATCGCGGCACGCATCCAGCCTCAGGATCGAGGTCACACTTGCAGCTATATTCATATCCACACCCTCAGGAGAGGAGGTCAGCGAAGACTCTCTGGGATAATCAGGAACTCACATTTTTAGTGAGGGTGGTGGTCGCACCTGGGGCCGCTTGCACGCTGACCGCGAGAGCGACGAGGGCAAGGATAGAGCGCGTGAGGTGCATGGTTGGAATGCCGAATTGTGCCAGATGCGCATCCCTCTTTTATAGTGTCAAGGTTCGACGCTGCCGGCAGGACCCTGGCGTCCAGACACGGGGAAGATCCGAATACAATGTGGGGGCCTTGACGTGCCGTGACCAAAAAATTGACCCGGAGTAGATGGCGGTTCAACACTCCATTTCGTTTGGGCTGCCAAGAATGCCTAAATTGATATTGCCAAGTCACCGTTTATAAAAATGAATAGAAATTGCGCCTACATACTACACCGAATGCTCGGCCATACGCAAAACAATTAAAATTCTTGCTCTTATCGTAAGGAACATAGCTCGACACTCACCCCAATTCTTTGTGATAAATCCCCTAAGAGGAAGGGGCCGGCCGGCTTCAAATGTTTCACCGAGGTGTAAGGCGCCAAAAACTCTGCCAGACTCACCGCACTGTTGCTCGAATCAGCGGTGCAGAGGTCTCGGCCTTGTAATCACACATCCACATTTCAAACCTGGAACCCGGCTGGCCGCCGGCTGACAACTATCGCGAAATTGGTTCGGCAGCAAAATGTGCGCAAATCGCGGTAAAATATGCACATTGATGCATACCAGAGCCGCGACCAACCCAGACTCGGATGGTCTCCGCTTGCACAGAGTAGAACGGAGTTGCACTGATGGATATCAGCACGTCGAGAACGAGCGACGTAAACCTACGCGGATTAGACATCTGGCAGCAATGCAAGGTGAAACGGACACTCGCCGGGTTCTTCATTTCACGTAGCCGAGCCCACCTTTGCATTCCTCTGCAGATACCTGTACGACGCCTGCGCAACGCCCGAGAAGATTCGGCAGCATCGAGCGTGGAGTGCCAAGTGCAACGGGCGAGCCGCTATGGTGAGGATCAAAGCCTGGAAGCTGGTGTTGCAGATTGGAACAGTGGGACCATAACAGTCAAGCATAGGAGAAAAGCACGCGTGAAAGATCGTCAAAGAAGGAGTTTGTGATGAATGAACCGAGCCTCACTCTAATTCACGTTCGTCTAGGATGTTAACTTCCGTTCAACGCTGTGCGACGGCCGAAACTGTGGAACGAAACCAACTCCGGCTCGCCTCAAACGCATGGGTCTGAAAAACATGCTTGAGAAGGAACTTTCCAGGATCAATTGTGGTCACTCGAGACTATCGTTCGCCTTGGCGTGTTCCCTTCGTGGCTTGAAGGAGTACCCAGAGCGCACATGAGGCGTTTTCGACTCACCCCTCCACTCAAGAAGAAAAGAGCTGCGACCGAGCGTGCCATGACTCGGGAGACCCCAAGGTTCGTTTAGCCGTTTTGTTTTGCGATGCGAGAAAAATCAGACGAAGCTGAGGGTTGATTTCTACGGCACCGGGATTTTCGGCCGAGCCCACAAGTACGAGATACTGAACAGAACCCCCCATCGCGAATGGTAGACAGAGAACTGAGAGAGAGATGGCCTTCAATTGATGATCTTCCGCACCCCACATCGCGCCGAGGATACCTGCGTGTGACTATCAATCAGGTGGGGTTCATAGACCCGTGAGGCGGAGGGCTTACCCACTCCCAAGAGTGCCGTCCCGGCACCGATGGAGACGAGCGGATAGGATAGCATGATGAGGGTGCTCTACACGTGAAATCTCGTTGAATAGAGCACCTACTCAGTGGAATTAACGACATGGAATGGGAAGCATGGGGAACATATGCGCTGGGACCAAATTGGTCCTGCTTTAGAAAGAACTAGGAAGGCCACCGCGGTGACGATGATACTTCCTATGAATAGTCCACATGCACAGAGCATGCATATGTACGGCCCTCGGATATTGTAGTCCAACATCTCTGGTTTTGGTGGAGCTGTGGTGATGAAGGCGGCTGATGTGGCCATAAGAAGACTCCCCTGCAGTTCCACAAGTTAGTCAATTTTTGAATCGGATTCGTCAGATACCAACCACTAGAAGGAAATTGTTCAATCTATCACAGAGCTGCCGAGTTCCTTCTACCCATACACTATCATCAACTTCGTGATAAAGACATATGGGTGCCCAGACGGGGCTCAAACCAACATGGCCAACGATGCGACGCAGAGGATATTGAAATTGTCCTTTGGAGCGCGCCCAGCGGTCCATTCACGGCCGGCCTTCTCCAATGGGGTGGAAGGGGAAGCCTCGTCAAAACGTTCTGTTCCTTCTGAACGAGAGTTAAGGCTCCAACCTTTTGTTTTCCGTGTATGGATCTGGGCACAATAAAAGGAAAAGGTTAGAAAACAGTTTAAAACAGTTTATACACGGTAATTTCCAGGGTATTTTAGAACCAGTGTGCATGTTGGTTTCTAAGTTTTGGTCTCTCCAATATTGGTCCATGTTGTTATGATTCACTGTCTGAATCAGTTTTGGTTCAAAACTATGCATCCTGCGACACTACACTTTTTGCGGCGCATCAAGGCAGTGCCATCAATCAATGATATATATCTGGAATTGATCCGCCAGTCGAGAGCTGCACGGTCAGTATCTTGGTCAGTACCTCCGTATTTCTGGATCTTCAGGATTGTAAAATGCTTTAGAGATACTTGCATTGCAAGCTTTTTCTAGATTTCTGCTGGAAAATACTCCGGAGGTCATCCAATTCCTCAAACTTTTTAAACCTTGTAAAAACAGTTTATAAACTGTTTGAGCCCACCGGCACAATAAAAAGAAACGGAAACGGTTAAAACCGTGTAAAAATGTTTGTACACGAAAAAGGTTGGAGCTTTAACGAGAGTCTTGCGTTCCATACCGTCTACAGAAGTCGGGACAGGTGGCATGAGCGTGAAAGCAAGGAGGCGCCAGCCATCAGAATGCCGTAAATTGATGGGAGTGTGTGCGAGCTGCGGCCTTCTTCGATCGTCCCCTTTCCTCCCTCGCCGATCACCGTACTCCAGGTGCAACTCTCCGTCTAGGGTGTATCGCTTGAACCAGGTCACTTTTATATTTTTCCACTACACCCTCGGTCTGATTTCCTTCTCGCTGAAGAATTTAATCTCAGTGCCACTCAGGCAGATAGTAGCTACAGCAAGGTTTTATACGCCGCCGATGTCTGATACCACAGGCCCATGTATCTGCAAGAAACCCGTAGTCAATCGCTGCTCAGCCTGCAAGCTCGGTTAGTTCTTTCCAATATGCGCGAGTCGATGCCCAAATGTGCTGACTCTCTTTCCTGGGTCTCTTTCAGTATCGTACTGCTCCAAAGAATGTCAACGACGTGTGTATGACTCTCTGAAACACGCTATCTTTTCACAAGTCATTGTTTCGACTCAGTTGATTGGAAAAACCGCAAAATTCAGTGCAAAGCGGCTACGGCCACGGGTTCTAGCAAGCTGCAAGTCGGATCGGCCAGCGAGATCAACGAACTTCTCCGCGTCGGCGCCGAGTACACCTACCAAGAAAGCACGTCTCAGGGCCTTAATCCTGATTTGATCTGTGGCACCAGGTGCGTATTTTCTCCATCGCTCGATTGCGCGCAGCTCTCACGCATCGGCTTTCAGTGGAGCGGAGTTCTACGAGGACGAAGATAGCGATAGCACGGGAAATTTTTGGCGCTTAGATGTTCAGTTATGTGAAAAATGGGAGGCGAAGGCGCAGGTGCATAATCGCAAGGCTCAGCGCTTCTGGGTCCAGTATTTGAACCCCATCACGTACGCGACATTCGCTCGATTGGCTCGGGCTGTTTGGTGCTCTAAACGCGGCTTTTGTGATCAGGATGGACACCAAATGGATCGACATTGTACTGGACGCGGTTCTCAAGGTTCGGCTTCCCAGTAATGGTAACCCGATGTGGCAGACCCAGATAACCTATTCCATTCGAAATAATCACATGTATAATTCTTGAGGTCAACGCGAACATTCTGGCCGGCCTATTTCCTCATCTGCAGCACTTCACGCCGTCCCAGAACACTGCCCTCCTTGACCTCTTCGCGAGCACTGTGTGGCGTCCCCGCGACGAGTTCCGTCTCGAGACTGGCACCAGCATTCTTTCGCACACGGAAAACCCACACCCGATCTTCTTGACCAGCTCATTGGCCGCTGTTTGAGCTGGACGCGCCCATATTCCGAGCTCGACAAGCTGTTGGCGTGTGTAGCGCTCCCGATCCAAAAGCACTGGCCCGAGATTGCGGGGACTCGAATTTTGGTTCTCGCACTCGTGATGCTCAGCCCTGGACGGCCAGGTCCGGATGGGGGACGCACGGTCCCGGGTGACAAGATTCTCGAGGTGCGCCGAATACAGATATATGAGTCCGACACCAAACTGAACGACATCCACTGAGATCGCCGAAACCTCGCCCGCGGCGTGCAAGCTCCTGCTCCCCGTCATCATGAACATGTGCCGTGGCCGGATGATCGGCTCCCCCGCCACCAGGCTCCTTGGGCTCTTCGTTTCTTTCGGTGTTCAAGTCCGCATAGAGGGCACCGCCGTGCTTCCGTGGCTGATGACGGAGTTCATTGGAGACGACAACAGCACCGGAAATCTGCAGCGCCTTTTGAAGGACGAGGAGGAGGGGAGGCTCGCGCGGTTTGATGTCAAGGCGAGAGATTACTCGCTGGCGGAGTTGAGGGAGATGAATCGGGTGGCGCTGGACAGGTTGGGGAATCCGACGATTCTTTGAGGCTTCTGAAACGAATCATGTGGGTTGGGGATTCTCATTCGGCGTTTGTAACTTAGCTAAATCGATCACAGTTCTCTATTTCTTGTGCCCCTACGCCTTGTTCGGCGAATAGACGTCTTATGTTACTGCCACCTGAATATTTCACATCCGGGCTAAATCGCAGATATTTCTTGTTCTCTGTTCGTTGAAATGAATCGGGCTCGAAAATTTCAGAAGATATTCATCCCATGCGAGAAGGCCCCATCTGTGCAAGTAGTTAGCGACTTAGCGTGCCAAAAAAGCTCACATAAAATGTGGTCGCACGGCTCGATCCAGGCCCCACAAAATGTCCCTGCTTCTTGCGACCGAGGCAAAGTACTCCCCGGTGGTCCTGTGGATTACATTCATATAATTCCCAGGCTATGGTTCAAGATCGGCACTTCCTGGGCAAATGACAATGTTTATCGGGTGCTGTCACGTGCACGACGCGTTGCCAGATATAGGACCACGCACAACCAGATATTGACCCCATTTGCGAGGAGGTTCAGGCAAAATGCGGACATAAATCATACTCATTTTCGCATAACGAGAGTCTAAATATACAGAACAATACAAATGCTAATGATACAGGAGTTTCTGAGAATACATGCGACGAGAATACAAGGAAATCTGAATTAGGATTCAGGAAATATGGAGTTGCCAAACATCGCCGGAGCGCGAAGTGGACGAGATCCCCTGGAACTTGGTAAATCCCATCAAGAAATCCACGCGCTTGATCCCCCCTTGCTTCTCCTCTGCGTAGCCACGCCGCCCGCGCAGTCGCTCACAGCGCCGCTGGCAGGCCGCCGACGCGCGGCGCATAAGCTTCTGCGTCCCGAGCGCATTGAACTCGACGGACGTGATGTTGGCGCGGAGCGCGCTGTACACCGCGTGAAGGACGTCGTTGACGGTGACGTGCCGCCCGTCACAGGCAGGCACGACGATCGACCACGGGAGGTGTGGTGTGGTGAGGCTGAGGGAGCGTAGGGGAGGGTATACAGCGGAGTCCATAAACCCAAAGAAAGTGAGGCCGTTGTAGTGCGATGAAATGGAAGAGGGATGGAGTGAGATATCATAATTGAGCAGCGGGGCGCTCGAGAATGCGAGGAGGGCGTGCACACCGCCGCTCGAGGGCTTCGCAGAGCGGTATGAGTAGTAGGGGACGAAGGGCGTCGGTCCCGGGAGACACGCATAGGACAGTGATGGCGGGGTCAAGGGCCCGAGCAAAGACCCCGTGGAGGATGAGAGCGCAGGTCTTATCAGCAGTGGAGGAGGTGAGTGGAATGTGCTGTGCGGGGAGAATCGGACACGTCCTAGCATGTGTTCGTTGCTGTTAACTAAAGTATCCTCGGAGAGCGTGAAATAAGAGAGTGGTGAGGCAAGGAGATGGTGGATTTTATAGCGAAAAGAACAAAGGCTCCCTTGGCGTGCTTTTGCCGTCCAACCTTGACTCAGGCGGCGGCCCGCGGACTGAGTTTATTTTTGCAGGACCGGAACCGTTCTGAACGGAGATTTCATGAAGCTCATAGAAGCAATGAGGCGTCATGGAGTACAGGTCTATACTGCAGCACGTATTGACTCTACAGCATTTCCCAGTCTGCATTTCGCGATGAGTTGCCTTTGAGATGGATGCCGTACAGCGGGATCGAGGATAGGAGACCGTACAATGCTGGTTGGACACGCACCGCTGCGCAGCAGCGTTTGATTCGCCCTCCATCGCTACTTCGTACCATAAATAATGCAGCGCACAAAAGCTCCTATTTGTCACGCGCTGGTGGACAGAAAGATAATAGAAATATTGATATTGCGATGGGGAAATGTACCTTTATTCCCATTTGAGGCGTGAGCCTCGTGGAAGGCGACAGTCTCTACCTACGGTCGCTGCGGAAAATCCGGAGAAGCATCCCCGTTTGACCTGGTCCCGATTTGAGGATCCGGCACGCGCCACATTACAAGTACTGCCTCTGCGCAGTCGTAGCGGTGGAACCATGACGAACCCTCTGCCCTTGTTGTAACCACATACAGAAATAACCACAAAAGTAGGACGTCGAGGGCAATTAATCGAGTCGCCGGGGTTGTGCAAAGACAGGGGGATGTAAGGGGACGAGTTTCGAGCTGCGGTGCATGCTGTAGACAATCGGGAACCAGAAAATCATAGAGAAGCATGTAGAAAAGGCGCACCGGAAGGCTTTGTGGGTCCGCACGCAATGGCCGATCAGAGCTTTGCTGGTATGATGTCCGACTCGAAATCAACGATTAATACACAGTTGTAGGCGTTAGTTACATGGTAGTACACAATTCGGGGGCACTATAAGCAGTTAATCTGATAATGTAAAGGCGGTCTGCAAGCACAAACTTCCGAAGACCAGTAAAAAGCAGGAAATATCGAACGAGGTTGATTCCTCTACACGGCAGAATTGTAGCACAGCAGCACATCCCAGACATGCTCGCCGTCCATTGGGCCGGAGAGGCCAAGGAACCGAGTTTTTCCTCTTCATCCGCCAACAGCCCGCACCGCCTGAAGTACGCGTAGTCGACACCGCGTCGCACATTGCCCGAGGGCAATGTATGATATTCGGCTCGGCGCGCAGCTAGTCGGAGACTGGTGTGGCCCGACATGAAGACACCAAACACGGACACGAAGCCCGTGAGCTGAGACGGGAATACCACGATTGGCCATGCGAGCCGACGGCACAGGACAGTGAGTACAGGAAGCGCTGGGTAGGTCGCCGGATTAAAGAAGGACGGCGTCAGCTGCAGGGCAATGGCCCGTAGAGGATGGTTCCACAAGTAAGTAACTTGTGAAAACTAACTTGCCCTGCCACAAGTAACTTGTAAGTAACTGTAAGTTACTTGTGGCAGAGCAAGTTAGTTTTTCCCAGGTAAGTTCCGCACAAGTTAGCACAAGTAACTTGCAAGGTGATGGCAAGTCAGATCAAATTAAGTTTGGTTGTGTTTGGCCCAACTAACTGGTAGTTAACTTGGGGCAAGTTGAAGGGGCATTTAGTGTGTGTGTGCCAGGGAAATAGGCTTTAAATTCTTCAATTCATATAGTGACACATTTATATGAGGTCTTGGGCCAGTATCCAGCCTCACCACTGATGAAAACCGTTGAGCCCCCTATTTCTTAGTGACTTGAACATGATGTCAGGCCGGGAGAGCAATTGATTGTATGAAGGGAAGTCCGTGAGACATACTTGACATAGAAACCTGATCTTGATCTGTAATTTTGTCTCCCGCGACCTTCTAGAGGCGGCGTCAGTGTGATTGTCCTGAACAAGGGTAAAAAGATTCATTGTATATGTCTCAGGCCTAGCAGGTGTGAAAGCTCAAATTAGGCACCATATAAATGTCCAAGAGAATTTATTCCTCGTTAGCTGAGTGCGCCAGTGACCTGCAACATGTCAACTTGTGCTAATTGATCGTAAAAGTTAATGTTGGTGGGGGGATTGATGTGATCTGATCGCAAGTTAGTTTGTTTGATTTAACTTGGCACACAAGTTAGTGTAAGTTAACTGCAAGTTACTTACAGTCAGCTGCAAGTTACTCCAAGTTACTTGCAGTTACTTGAAGTTACTTCAAGTAAACAATGCTTGACAGTGATCTTAACGTCCATTCGACTCCCTGTTTAGGTTAGCAAAGATGCCCAGGTAGCCATGCCAGCCAAGTCGAGCAAGCCGTGAGCTCAGTGCTGACAACTTGTCAGTTTGGATGTGCAATGAACCATGGGAGAAATGATACTTGGTGAGTATTTATTCTATGAATAGGAAGCTTGAAGGACGAGCACAAGAACGAGAACCTAGAGCTGAATGATGCCGATGTAATGGGCGCTTCCCCCACAGTTAGTATTTTTGGTTCGAAGCAACGATGATGTTTTATATTATGCTAGTGTTCCGTCCATTAACATCAAAGTAAAAACATCATCGGCTTCTATCACATTGAGAGGGAAGCATCAACATGGAGCCTCGCACGGACTACTAGTATGCTGATGGGTTTGCGCCAGTGTTGAGGTGGGTTCAACCGCGAACAGAGCTTAAAAATCCTACACCATCGGAATACGGGAGCTATTTGGGCTTGTATTCATACAGGACTCGTCCCTTGCTGGCTTTGTTATCACCGCTCCTTGCGGCACTGCAAACAAGTCGGACTAAAGTAGTTCAATGTTAAGTCCGAGGATTCTGGCAGCTATATACCACTTAATTCAACAGTCCATGCAGTTGAGGTAAATATGAATGCATTTAGAGGTGTTTAAAAGGAATCCTATGAAAACGGGAATTGGGTGACCCGCACCCATTAGTTTCGAGCCCGTGGGAAAACTTCAGTTAACTTGCGGCACGCGTGCCGAAAGGGCAAGTTCCGCACAAGTTACTTTTCACAAGTTACTTTTCACAAGTTACTTTTTACGGACTCCCTGTAGAGGGTGGGAAAGGTCGTGGTCGACAGCAGGGGGTGCGAATGGTGCGAAGGCGAGGAGGGAATGGATTTGCGTGCGCCCCTGGATGGGGATATGGCCTTTCCGCGGCGAAACGAATGGGACGACAGGCGGCCCCCACAGACTGTAGACGACGGGCGCTGGTGATGGGAAATCTCGGTTTGTGGGCTCGTCATGGGTGGGTGAGGGGATCGCCGTGGCGCTTGAAGAGTCGGGCAGCTGGGGATGCGCGGCAGCGGCTGGAGACGGCGGTAAGGAAGAGGTGGATGCACCGGGGTAAGGCGACCAAGGAAGTGGGGAATATAGGATGTCGGTTCTTGAGAAATGCACGGTCTTTGTCATGGTGGTTAGTTCAATGACGAAGAGGAAGAGGCGGCATGAAACTAAGCCAGCACATCGGTGATGGCGAATACCAGCAACGTATCAACCCGAAATACCGCCCACAGTAGACGATTGCCATGGCAGCGTAGACTGGTAACTCCCTTGGTCGGCTCGGATGTAATTAAGCCAAGTGTAGCACAAACAAAAAAGAACTCTATGGAGTCCCAGGTACTGTCACAAGGCTTGACCAACACTTGGTCTTGGAATGTCCGCAGCGGTCCAGTTACCGCGGCCCCGATCAAGGATAACTCGCCCGTTGATAGATTCGGCGTTGACAAGGGTAAAGTGTTTGGGTGTCAGTCAAATTTAGCAACTTGATTTAGCCGTTACAAAAAAAGGGCCTGCGAGTTGAGAAGGAATCCGAGCGGGCGGATGGCGACATCGGAAAGACTAGAATGCAGCATTTAACGGAGTTCGTTTACAGACCAGGGATTTCACAACATGAGCAGGCGGGCCTTGGACGATTGGAGGATTAGAGCGGGAGGAGGCGGTGTCACGGTGTGACCCTGACTGATGACCCTGCGGAAATGCCCGCACATTTCGCGACCACGTGCCGTGCAAATTGGGACGCGGAGACAGGCGGAGACGCGTCAGAGGCGCGTCTCTGATTCCCCAGGAGTGTTGAAAATCGAAGAGAAAAACTAGCTGCTGGTCTTGTGCCGTTTTGATGGCTGAGATAACAGGGTCAAGGCGAATGTCATCGATGGGGTATTGTAGTTGAGGTCGTCGTCATTTTTACCCGCAGCTCAGTGACACGGAGACTGTAGTTCGGATACCGACGAATTTGATGGAAGACGAACGGTAGTCTGGCACAAATTCCGGACAGTCTCCGCTCAGCTTCAAGCGTATATCTTGGTTGATTCTTCTCACATTCTCTTTAGTGTCTCGCAGACAGACACTTCAATAGATTCTGAACTCGTACCTCGTTGTATTGACATTGTCTTAATAAACCTGTAGGGCGGACGAGTGGCACGACCTGCTACCGGAAACACCCTTCACAGACTCATAAAAATGTGGTTGTGGACTCACGTGTTATAAAACCTCATTGCAGATCATTGAGCTCTATGTTCAACTCCGGTTTTATTTTAGCGGTTGCATATTCCTCGGCCACGTCAATGCGAGTAAAAGTGCCGAAGCAACAGACTCAAAGTTGAATAGATTCAATCCTGTTTTTACTGTACGAAAAATTTTGTCAATACATGAACCACCAATGCTGAAATGGGAAACTAAGCCGAGAACAGTGCTAGATGGAAACCGATTCAGTGGGGTGGGAGGCGCACTCGGAGCCATTGCTCTTACAGCTATAGAACAAAATACCGCATATGCCAACAAAAGTAGAGAATACTGACCAACAAAAACAAAATATCCTGCTCTTCAAATCCTTTCCATGGGGGTATAATGCACAAATTATCGGCCTTCAGTAGCATGAAATCATAGGATTCCCTGTTGAATCACCAATTTACACTGACTTTTCTAAGTTTCCTTTCGTTTTCTGCGTCTTTAAGCGAATTGCTGCCACAGTTTCATCTCGAAAATGTCAAAGGATTGCAATCTTCCTCGGTCACCTTCACTTTCATCGGTCGATTCGGTCTTTCTATCCAATTTGCCCCAAATTCAAGACACAGTGAAACTCAACTGATTTCGGAAAAACATACTATCCAATCTGCGTCCCGCAGTCCTTGCACCAGCAGAGGCCTTGTGGCAGGGATACAATGGCGGAACACAGGAGGGAGGGATTGACACACCGTTGAACACATGATCGCGGCGCGCTTGACTTGCCGGCATCTGAGGCCGAAAAGTGCTGACAGTGGCGCACCAGGCGAAGGTGCTTACGCCAAAACTACAAACGAGTTTATCGCCAAAAATTTCAAAATGAGGCTCGCTGAGACCTGTACCTTACGTAGCAGGGATTCTTATTACTGTCCTGATGACAGACATCAACACAGCCCATCCTTCTTCATCCTCAGCGCTCATGTCGCTCCTAGCAAAATCCACCCGGTGAGTAAAATGTCGCCTTTGGACAGCCGACATGAAGTTCATCGATACCAAAGATTATCTGCCACCCGACTGCACAAAAGACATCGGGAAATAGCCTGGCACCGCGACCAAATCGCGATCCTGAAGGCGGAAGCCAACTCCCACTCGCCGGTTTTAGCTCTTCCCACCGAGATTGTTTCCAAGATTTTCTTCTCATACGCTTTCGAATCTGGGCTGACGTTCGATTTGCGATGGACAAAACTCATGCATAGCTCTCGCCGAACCCAAAGTGTGGGCCACCATCGACATCTCTGCTTCCATGAAACTCGCATTTTTCGATGTGGTTCTATCGCGCTCCGGTATTGCTCCATTGAGCATCAGGATCACATCTTCTGGTCCAAACATGGCTCCCTCGCGGCTGCTTCAGCACTCAAAACATCTCTGCGAACTCGACCACAACGGCGCTCCACAAAATATGGCTGATTTTTGCGAGCACTCTTCCGAGGTACAAATTCCCCGTTCTTCAAGTTCTTCGTTTGGCCCTGGACAACAACCGCTGGGAATTCCACAGGTCCCTGATGCCATGTTTGACGGCAGAGCACCGTGTCTCACAGCGCTGGACCTGCATTACGTCGATGCGAACTGGAGCCCCATCCGCGGATTGGCCGTTCTTTCCCTCGTCCGGCGGAGCAGCACTCCCAGGGACCGACTTCTCTCGATGCTGCAGGCCTATCTATCTTATTCGAGAACCCGGGCCCAGGTCCTCAGATCAGATAGTGAGGGAATGGATAGGCACGAAATAATATGTGAAGGATACAGCAAATACAGCTGAAGGTACAAGAGCTCGATAGTTGTGAAGTGGTTCGTGATTGTGAGCCAGCGTACATGAACTGCGGGTCGGATTTCGACAATAGACACTCGCAAGGTGGGAGATATTTGAGAAACGGGAGAGATCTGGTGTACAAATCATCGTTCAATAAACTGGTGGCCGCAATTTTGCAGGCAAGGAATCCGTGAGATCGCGAGTATGGCGGCTATCGCCCTCCACCCAAGGTCGAATGGTCTACCCCGCAGACTCTGCGGAAGTCTGTGGGGCCGGCGCCGCCTGTTCGGGGTTGCGCTGCTCGTATTCGATGCGCGCCTTGATCAGGGCGATCTCGGTCGGCCAGAAGTGGCTCTTGAGCTCCCAATCGGCGTCGCTGGTGCTGGAATGCCGCCACGTAGTCATCACAATCAGTGCATTCCCAGCAATCTCACCCACACAGCTGCTGTCGATGACGCGGGTTGACGTGCCGAATCGCAAGCTCGCGGGTGAGGTGCCAGTATAGTAGTCGACGAGACGTAGCTCAGGCTGGGCGACGATCCGGATATAGAGCTTATTGTACGTGAAGAGGCTCGTCCCACAAAAGAGGCCCGGCTCCACCTCCTCGCGCTCCATGCTGCCGAGAGCCCAGTGAGTCTGTTTCCCTGCGAGTCGTCAGAGGTCACACAGAGCCGTCTGAGAGCCAGCGCGCACCCGCTCCTCACAAAGTCGAAGCAAACATCGGGCGATGCCTCGACGAGCACAGAGGCCGTGATGCAGGGCGAGTGCGTGTGTGACATGGAAGACAGAAGGCAAGTGGCACTGTGGGAGCACCGGCGATCATGCCAGGCGCGGGGATCAAACGCGTTCTCTGGTTCACGTTTGCTTAATTCCGCGGCTGAACCCGCCCCCGCCGCAATGTCTACATCCGCCCACGCGTCCCGCCGCCGCCCACCCCCCCGATAATAGCTTCTGCACACCACCTCCAACTCCACGTTCACAGACGTCAACGTGGGCCGTGGCGCGCGCAGCTCCACGCCAAGTCTCGCGGCGCTGCCGCCGCCGCCGCCCTTCTCCGCGCCGCCTTCTTCAACTCGCATGTTAATTCTATGTCATCCACCCTGCACCCGAATCTGCCGACACAGAATCTCACGAGCTCGTCGCACACCGCGGTTTCGTACGCACACCACGCCCTGGTAATCTCCACTCGCCGTCGCATTCCGATTGTTGTACCGTTCGGTGGGGAGCACGCGTAGTCATGGGAGATAGTAGGAGCGGGAGTAATAGCTCGTATGTCTCTTCTTTCGCTTTATTTTCCCTCACACCCTCTGCATACTCCTTGCCTCTCCCTGTCCTACCTACCCTCCTCCTCGCATCTGCCTTTGTATGATACTCCATCGCTCGTCGCAATTCTTACCAGCCCGTGCTGACATCCCCCTTCGCAGCAACGCGTCCTACGCATCGTACAACTCGACCTCAACCTCCGCATCCGCCGCCTCGGGGACGCACAAGAAAAAGTGCACGTGGTGGCCGCTCGGCGGCACCAAGGGCTAGATGAGCGCCGCGGGTGGGGGTGCATTTTCCGCACGAGCCAGAGCTCACTCGCGACGGCGCGGCAGCGCGTTGGGAGTGAGTCTTTCTCCTCCTTAATCTCCTCGTTTTTCGTTCTTCCTTTGGGGCTGCATTCTGTTTGTTTTAATTTTGGGCGTGCCGTTATTTTTCTACTTTTTTACTCCTACTCCTTGCATTTCGTTTCGTTTCTTGTTCCTTCCTTCTTTCCTTTTTCCGTTCGTGCCTCTCCCTCCCTCATTCCCATCCTACCCCTCCACCTTCCTCCGGACGTGACGCGTATGCTTACATCACCATCCTCGCCACCACACCACCATCTTCATTCGTTCTCCGTACTCCTTTGCTGCATGTCCTAGCCCTCCCAGGACGAGTTCCTTGGGTTTATGGCCCACCGCCGCCCGTGCTGCGTTAGCAAGTAATTTATTAGCTCCTCTTAAGTTCCAGGTGATTTGGCCACTTTTCCAACTTAAGTTTTACTACATCTTAAGTGCTCGTACAGTACTGTATGTACATGCTATATTAATCTCTCGCAGACAGATGCTTCAATATAACCTGATCTCGTACCTCGATATATTGAAGTCTGTTGGTAAGCGCGGGGGTCCGATCAGGGTAAAACCTTGTTACATAATCTGCACAGCCACACCGCCGGATTTCGATGTTTTGTGCCTACAGAATCAACATTATACTGATCTTTTTTGCACAAATACATTCTCTGAAGTGCTCTAAATGTCTCTATGTACTCAAAAACTTTAGTACACTGCAGAACGGGGGTGGTAGAAATGTCCAAGTATTTCCCATGGCTGCACACTGTGTTGAAGTACTGAGAGTTGAATAGTGCTCTAAAATTCGGAATAAATTTCAGAAGGTTTCTAACATACATTAGGTCAGTTTGAGTGGTTGAAATGAGTAGAAAATGTTCACTGTTGTTCCGTGGTTGGAAGTTCAAAGGCCGGGTGGCTGTGCACATTATGTAACAAGGTCTTACCCCGATCGGACCCCGCCGCTTAACAACAGACTAATGCTATATACCACAATATTGACATTATTGTTGCGCAAATTCCATCTTAAGTTCGCACAATACACTTAAGTTCACGCAAGACTTATGTTCACGTTTCGAGATCAGGATCAGTTCATATAAAACATATATCTAGACAATTGAAAGACTTACAGCTAATGTCGGAACCGAAGGCGCGACCAAAAAATTCCCAATTTAGACAACTTTTGGATTCCACGACCGATTCCCTCATTTCTCACTCATTTCGCATCGGATTACCTTGGTATGAGGCTCATTCTTTCAGAATAATTCAGACGCAATTAGTGATAGAGTCGCTCCCACCGCTCCCCCCGATTCACCAGATCCACGAAAGCTCTCGCTCGACCCTCTTCTTCACTCTCGCCCTCTTCTTCTTCTTGCGCTCTGGATCACGAAACTGGGACTGCGGCAATCCTCAAATGTTGTCCTCCCGAAGCAGCAGCAACGTCGACTCCCACTCCTTCTTGTTCAGCACCCTCCCCAATGCCTCCAACGCTGTACGTGCCCCCCGATACTGTGCCGCCGCCCGCCGGACCTGCTCATTCAGAGCTGCAATCTTGTCCCCCGAGCGCATATTCGCCCCGGACGCCGCGAGAGTGCGTATCCTTCAATTTGTACAGATGGGTCCGCCCGAGGAGCAGCCGCCGCAGTTCGTGAAGCGCCTCGTTCGCCTGCCACACGCATAGCCAATACTCGTGCTCTTGAACAGCCTTGGTAACCGTCACCCCCTCCACGTCAGGTTCGAGCGCGGCGGCGACCACTGAAGGGAGCCACAACGGGATATCCGACACCCGAAGCCCGGGGATGGACTGCCCCTCTGCCGCGCGCGCTCATTCCTCGTCTTCACGCTCCCGGATGTTTACCAGCGCGGGGAAGAACTTCTGCTGGACCTCCGCCCAGGCAACGATCTTACGCCGCAACTTGCTTGTGCGCTCGATCATGGCGCGGCGCTGTCCGTCTGTCGGATGTAAGCTGTGGCTGCGATGTCGAATGCCAAGACCCTCCTAAAGGAATCGTCAGTGCGCACTCATGACCAGCTGTGGACACGTACTGCTGGTCTTCGAGCTGGAGCCCCATCGCAATGAGCTCGGGTGACGTGCATGTCACCCTTGACTGCCCCAGCGTCCTCTTTTCCTGCCACCTCCCTCGCCGCCACCTCTGCCGCCAGTTCCGCCCGCACCCGTGCCAGGTGCTGGTCTTTGCGCATCGTCTCGGAAGGGGTTGGGGGCGCTGATATTGGCCTCCCACTTCTCCGCCATTTCCGTCCATTTCTTTACCACCTCTGGTCCCCAACGACTTGTCCATGTCTGCCAATGCCTCTCTCGTCCTCATCCTTTCTTGTACCACATTCTCCACCTTCCTGCGCATTACGTAGCCTGTGTAAGACTGTCAGTGATATTGAATACCGAGCCCGGTCTGCTGCCCACCTAACGCGATGATTTTTTTGTGATTCCAATCATTGAAATGGTTGTCCATTGTGTCCCGTCGAAACCCTGGTCCCATCTCCTTCGTGCTCCTCGCCAGCGGGTTCGCGTCCGCCCAACCGCGCTCTGGTGCCCTCGCCATCCGTCTGACCCACGTCGCGGGTGAGGTGGAAGGAAAACTTGAGGTTACATGCCTCGATGTGCGCGGGCAGATGGAATTTCGGGACAAGGAAAGTCATAAACTTCCCTGCCCCGTCAATGGTAGTCAGCCTTCTAAAAAAAATTGAATCAATATGTCCAACCCCCAGGAATGGAGCTCACCAATGGTGGCAGCGCAGCCGGCTCGCCTCAAGCCCAACCCGTATTGTCCCTTACGGCGCCCCCTGGCGGCTCAGGCGTGTCCCAGCCGAGTACCACACCCACACCTCCGGCCGACGTGTCGCTTCTGCCGGAGGGAACTTGGACGACCACCGTGCCCAAACGCCACGAACCCCTCCGACGCCCCGCCCAACGCGAACCCCACATCCTCGACCACTGTGCCAGGCACCACAGCCACCGCCGACGTGCCGCCCAACACGACCTCCACCGGCGTAGCATCCTTGGTGCTGCCTTCTACTGCAGCGGGCACAGCTGCCCCCGACGCGTCACTGACGACACTCCCACCGGGATCGCTGATTTCGGATAAGGGAGAGGAGTACACTCCGGTGGCGAGGCCTGCGATTGTGAAGTGCGTCCACGAAAAGAAGGGCAGGTGCAAGCCGCACGAGGAGCCGGGGAAACCTGGGAGAGTGTCATGGGTGTGGGGGACAAAGCTGACGTTCTTCGAGAAGCGCAAGGGGGACTTTGTGACGGTGTTTGAGAAAAAGGTGGCCGGGGACTTCTACACGAAGATGACGCGGCTCTACACGGTGAAGTACGGTCGCAGGCTTGCCGACGACGAGGACTTTGAGTTCGATGTTGCCGACCCGCCGGACTGGGTCGCCAACAAGGTGGTGAATGAACATCTGACGCCGGAGGAAACCAAATTTCGTAATGAATGGCACTCTAAATTCCGTGATGTAAGCATGATATTGAAGATGAATGAAGAAGGTGCTGACCGTGAATCCCATTAGCGCGTAGGGAATTGGTACCGTACGCAGTACCAGAGCCTCCTGAAGGAGGACAAGACGATGTTCAGCGAGATATTCGGGCGCCTGGGAGAGGGGCCACGGAGACCGCCGTGTCGCCCGCAGCTGCTGCACTTCTACTCGGAGAAGCGATACGACAGCCACATCAAGCCCCTTGTAGAGGCTCGCAAGCGCGCACTTGTGAAATGGGAGGCGTTGGGTGGGATGAAAGCGCCGGCAGCGATCGTGATTCAGAACGAGGTCACAAAGGAATGTTGGGATGAGGAACCCCTGTCCGTGCAGGAGGAGGTGGTGCGCGAGAGAGAGCGCGATCATGACAACCAGGTGAAAGCCTGGAAGGAATCGAATGCAGACGGCCCAAACAGGACTCCTGAGGAATTCAGCGCGTGAGTGAAAGCAATAAAGGAAAGGGGACGAGACCCTGACAAGCTGAACAGGTCCTTGAAGAGCGCAGCTCATTACTTGCAGCCGTTTGTCGACGTCATTGCGGAACGATATGGAATGTGTGTATCGATCCTCATGGCCGGCCCCATCGGCGAGCACGGCGGCCGTATTGAAATGCGAAGGTGGGTGAGGGTAAACACGTGAAGGATACAACTAACGGCGGACTTGCAGCGTTCATTTGGGGAAGACTAGGGGTTTGGTCGAAAAGGACTGGCCATTACAGGACCCGGAAGGCTTCACGAGGGTTCAGACAAGCATGGTCGACTTTGCCCACCACGTGTTTTGTAAGTCGATCCCGCTTCGAGCCAAATAAAGAAATTGATTGGACATTGTAGCGCGCGCTGAATGTGAGGCCCGCCTAACAGCGGTCCAGGAACTCGACAGCTCCGGGACACCTGAGGCGACATCCTCGTCGAGCGCCCCCCGTGGTGCTGGGAACGAGGCGACCTTCCCCGAGCGCGGAGGCGGGCGCGGGCACTTCCACATCCGAGGGAGGCGCCGGGGGCAACGCGGACAACGTCACCGGCGGTGGCAGCGGCAGCAGCAGACACAACGGCGACGCGAACACCACTCCCGGCGGCGGCGGCTCTGAGAACAGGGGCAGCGAGAACGGGACTCTGCCTGAAGACGCTGGCGAGGAGGACAGCGTTAGAGCGCAGGTGAACAAGCTCTTGCTGGGAAGTGGTCGGCGGAAATATTGCGTGCACACAAGGCATTCGAGCGCGGAAAAGAGTGGGGGATCGAGTGGGCGTCACTGGTGGACAAATTCTTCGACTTCGAAGCCGCGTGGGGGTACAGCGACGCGGGTGGGCAGATAACCACCAGTGAGCGAACCGGCCGCGTTGGATTGGTGGATTGGGAGGGGGAGAAAGTGGGAGAAAACACCGGACTTGGGGGTTCTGGGAGACGCGAAGATGCCGGGGACATTTGTGGCGAAGTTTTGGGATTGGTGGATGAATGTACAGCCGAAGAATAGGTCGGACTGGGGCCTGATGCTCAAACTTCATGGGAAGAATGGGCTGCTACAACTCATGGCCGTGTTGCTGTGGTGGGGCGAGCAAGTCGCTGGTGGTAACTCGGCGGAACGAACGCGAATGGTCACGGCGGTGGAGGGACGTGGCCGATGTGTTCACGAGCTGCTGCGCCCTGGCTTGATTTCAAAGTTGTGAGCGAAAGAATGGGATCAAGCGCGCGACAGCACTGACGAATGATATAGCAGGAAAGACACGGAAAGGGCGAAAAAAGATTCTCAAAGGCCAACGAAAAGGAAGGCTGGGGAGAGGTAAGTGTCACGTTGGAGTATTCCGGTAGCAAACTTGCAAACTGACAAGACGGCAGGGATGAGAGCCAGACGGAAGGGTAGCGGACGTGCAATGCGGTAAGCGGAGTGTTTTGAATGTCTTTTTTGAAAGAATGCTTTAATGTCGTTCCAGGTCGAGTAAGGACAACGGTGGAGAAAAGGAAGGGCGGGCCAAAGTGGCAGAGGCGGGCCTGAAGTAGTGCTACATGATTGAAGTCGTTGTGTGTTGGCGCACTTGACGCGAACATCTGATTGACTTGAATCACGTGAAAATGTGTTTCACCGCCACAACGGTGTTTCCGCTTTATTTCTCGCTTGAGGTCTTGTAAAATTGCAGTTCGGGGCTTGTAGAACAAGAAACCTGCAGATCTCAGAGAGGAAGAATAGGACGGGTGGGAGTGATCTGCTGTTTGCTCAGATAGGGGAAATGATGTATTGCGAAAAAGTTTTGCATGGAAAGAGAAGATTTGAAAGGTGAAATGTGACCCCCAAAGAGCGAGAAATTGAGGCGCATAACAAACAAAGAAGAGCAGGGCGGTCGAGAGGCCAGGATTAACCGGGTAAATTGGCCTAAAGGAGGATGTCGGGATAAAGCGGGAGGAACCGGGACTCCAACAAGACCCACCAAAAATGGAGCGGTCGGA